>PVJC01007176.1:0-52426 GCA_004026665.1 Murina feae
TGTAGTTTATAAATAAATGAAGCCTTTGAATTTTTTTGTGAGGGTCTCCTACCTCTCAAGGACATGTGGAAGTATAGTCTTGCATTTATTTATTCCACAAAAATATAAGCATCTATTATTTGGAGGTAGTTTGATGCTAGGCTCATAAAACACACAAAAGTGACCCTACCTTTAAGGATCAAGCTCATGAGCTGTCACAATCACAAAATGGGAAGACTGGGAGCCTGCCCTAAACTAGGCTAAATAATGTGGTCTTTACACAAAGGTGTTTAATAAGGGTCTGAAGCTGGATACTAGGTCCCTAAGTTGTTCTGTTGTTCAATAATATAGTCAGCTCAGAAATGGACTTAAAAATATTTCATTCATTCCATTCTGTTCC
The DNA here is from genome assembly GCA_004026665.1 of Murina feae. Taxonomy (NCBI): domain Eukaryota; kingdom Metazoa; phylum Chordata; class Mammalia; order Chiroptera; family Vespertilionidae; genus Murina; species Murina feae. The sequence goes on from PVJC01007176.1 coordinate 380, forward strand.
CAAATGGTAGAAGGGAGAGGGACCACTGTCCAAAGAAGGGAAGCCAATGAGAAGTTCACCACAGGAGATAAAGAAACAGATGATGAATGTCTGGTCTGGAGATGACAAATACACGTGAAGTCAGAATGTGTGAGGAAAGGGGGTGAGGGCACTAAAGATGACTCAATGTTTCTGCTTTGTGTGCCTGGGTAAATTGTGGTGCCATTTGGCAAGTTGAGGAAACAGAGAAAGAAAAATATTTGGGGAGGAAATAAAGAGCTCAGTTGAGCCAGTAGAGTTTGAAGTGCTTTGGTTCTGATTTTCAGGAGAAAGTTCTGGACTGGAGATGTATAAGTTATAGGAATATACTAGTAGAAGACAGTTCAAGAGAGAGGAACTAGCTGAGGCCTCTATCTTTTCTTGTTAGATAAAAAAGGCAAGGCCTAGCAGAGGGCAAGCACTTTTAAAAGTTGCTCCTTGACCAGAGACATTTCAAAAGGAAGAAAAAGAAATTTATAAAGAAGAAAAAAATGGCCTTGGCCAGTGTGGTTCAATTGGTTGGGTGTCATCCTGTGCACCCAAAGGTTGCTGGTTCAATTCCAGGTCAGGGCGCACGCCCAGGTTGTAGGCTCAATACAACAGGAGATAGTTGATAAATGTTTTGCTCTCAATTGGATGTTTCTCTTTCTCCCATCCTCTCCCTTTATCTCTAAGAATCAATAAAAAAGATCTTTAAAAGAAAAAAAAAATGTGAGCAGCTGGAATATATTTCTTTAGTTTTAGTTTTGTTTTATTTTTCTTTCCCAAGCATTGCATAAATCCTCCTTTTATTCTAAGGAAGTATTTATATAGTGCTGTTGGGAGCAAAGACAATTAGCCACACACTCACTATACACGCTGGTTGGGTTGTAAATATTGTCTACTCAGCCCAATGCCTAAATCTGTAAGAGGTGAAAAAGGGACACACCCAGGAGCACAATATAATGATCAGGTTGGTTTTCTTTACATTTCTTTTTATTTCTCTACCAAAACAAACGTTTCGGAATGTTTTGTATATATCCTATAGTGTCAGAATATTCTGTCAGAATATACTATTCTCTCTCCTCTTTTGTTTTATAAAAGTGGAGAAGTTAAGACAATGGGAGGTAGAATTGTTTCCTGATCATTTTCTCCTGAGTTGACTCAGATTCAGAACAGAGCCAAACCCTAACCCCTGATTTACCTTTCATAACAAGGCTTCCCTTGGCCGGGAGAAATAGTGACGGACACCTCAAGTTTTGTTTGTGTGTTTGTTTTAGCAGTAGTCGAAGGAGCTGTTAGTCAATGGCAACTCTCAGACAAGCAAAGTAAACAGTAGATGCCCGCTATTCTTACTGCAAGGCCCTCAACATATACATGCTAGTGCACACAAACATGCGTGTTTTCCCTCCCCCTCCTGCCTCCAATCCCCAATATTTCCCACATAGATATATAGATCTTCTAAAACACTTGCCATTCTGGTCTCAAATCTCTGGCCCTGGGATAAGAAAACCTGATCCTATTCTGATTCGAATTCTACCTCTACTACTTGCTAGGTATGAATTTGAGGAATGCCCTTCACCTCTGGACCTCAAGGGAAAGAGGTTTGGACTAAATCATCTCAGAGATTCATTTCTCCTCTAACTTTGTATGAGGGTTGGGCTTTGAGTCTAGGCTCAACAGTGGAGGAAAGCTGAAGAATGACTCCATTCATTTGACCGATGATTCAATAAATTATACCTATGTAATGAAATCCTAAAACCTCTGGACACTGAGACTCAGGTGAGTGAGTTCCTTTATTGGGGAACTCATTCGTATGCCAAGAGGGTGACCTGTCCTGATTCCACAGAAAGAGGGAAAGAAACCAGACCCTCCCAGATCTTTCTATTTGTGTCTCTTCATTTGACTGGTCCTGATTTATATCCTTTATATTAAAACAATAATTCTAAGTACATTGCTTTCCTGAGTTCTGTGGGTTGTTCTAGCAAATTATCTAATCTGAGAGTTCATGAAAAATGCCCCTCCAAATTTGTGGCTGGCATCAGAAGTGAGGGCCGTCTTATTGGAGCTTGTGTCCTTAACCTGTAGAGTTGGTGCTTACTCCAGGTTACTCCAGGTTAATGTCAGAATTGAACTGCAATGTTGCATATGATATACCTATTGGATAATAACTGTAATTTTCACTCTAACAGTTTGGCTCAGTGGATAAAGCGTCAGTCTGCGGACTGAAAGGTCGCAGGTTCAATTCTGATGGGGGGCATGTACCTTGGTTGCGGGCACATTCCCAGTAGGAGGCGTGCAGGAGGCAGCTGATCGATGTCTCTCTGTCATCAATGTTTCTAACTCTCTACCCCTCTCCCTTCCTCTCTGTAAAAAAAAAAATCAATAAAATTTATTAAAAATAATAATAACTATAATTTTTATATGTCCTTAGACAAATGCTGCAGATGCTCTTTGGCTTGCTCTGGTGGTGTGCTCTGGCAGCAGCACAATCATTATGTGATTACAAGCGATCAGTGGCTGCCATCGTTTTGAAATCAAGTTATCCTGGGGTGATGAATGGCATGAAAAACTGTTTCAAGGTGTCAAAAAGGACACACTCCTCTGCACCAGCCCCTCCTAACAGGGCTCAAAGAAGAAACATTTTCCTGCTGTATTAAATAGTTATTACAATGTTTAAAAATTTTTTTCTGGGAAGAAGCTGCCATCATTCAGGTGTTGACTAAAAGCCCTACCTCATATATCATCTCTTTAACCACTACTCTGTGGGGCTTATTTTTATCATTCTCAAGCAACTCAAATATTGATCATCCAGAAAATTCATTCCTTTTTTCCCATGCTACAGGCATGGGGATCAGAATTGAAATCACTAACACAACTGAGCCAAAACAAATGTACAAACATGTTTTTTTATTCTAATGCAAACTCAATCTCTAAGCTCCTCTGCAGTTATAAACACCAATTAATTGATCACAGCCAGAGAGATAGAGAGAGAGAGAGAGAGAGAGAGAGAGAGAGAGAGAGAGAGAGAGACATTCTTTGAGGATTAGTCAAATTAAGTTCTAGAGCCAATCCCTCCATGACACTCTAAAGGATGATCCCACCTCAGTGGTTGTAATGGATTGAATGTTTGTGGCCCTCTTGAAATTCATATGTTAAAGTTCTACCTCTCAATGTGATGGTATTTGGAGGTGGGACCTTAGAGAAGTAACTGGGTTTAGATGAGGTCATGAGGGTGGGGCCCTCATAATGGGATTAGTGTCCTTGGAAGAAGACAGATTCTCTGTGTGCTTTTCTCTCTCTCCCTCTCTCCCCCGCTGCTCTTACACTGAGGAAAGGCCATGTAATCACACAGTGAGAAAGTGGTGGCTGTCTATAAGCCAGGAAGAGGGAAGCAGGCCCCTACAGGAACCAAATCTTTCTAGCACCTTACTCTTGGGCTTCACAGACTACAGAACTATAAGAAATAAATGCCTGTTGTTTAAGCCACCCAGTCTGTGGTATTTTCTTAAAACAGCCCAAGCTGACTAAGACAGTGGTACTCAAATTGTGCTATTCTACAAGTCAACTTGAGGGTGCTTGTTCTCAATATAATATCTTAAAAAGGGTCTGAATTAGGCAGTCTAAGTTGGGTCCCATAAACCTGTACGACTTAATGCTTCCAGATAATCCTAACACAGGTGATCTATACAAAGACTAAAACAGTTTTTAGTGCTTCTCCCCATAGGTCACCGCTGTCATGGCACATGCTGCCCATAGCTGACTGTGTTTATGGAGCTAAGATGGAAACACACACCAGATTCACCAGATCTGTGGTATGATGTTAGTGAGCAGTGATCAAAGACTCCTTGACTCTGCACATGCCAATCAGGACCAACTGATCAGGCTTGCATGTTCACTTGGAAAAAAATCAAGCAGCTGTCTATTTGCTACCCTCTCCCCCCAGCGCCATTTAGGAAATTCATCTGCTCCAAGGCGCTCTTGAATAGAATTGATCCTTGCAGAAAAATGACTGGGGATGGCACTACAGAGGTGGCATATGTTAAACTATTTCCATTTTTTTTTCCTGGATGGAAAAGAAAATACAAATAGTAATGTCTTTTTTAAGTAATTCAAAATTAAAGTAAAAACATTTTTATGATAATCCTCACATTTGTTTGGTGTTATATTTATAATACTCTCTTTTTTGTCATTAGCATGGCATGCAATTTACAAAATTCACTTATCTCTTTCATAGCCTTGATGATTCTCTTTTTTTTAATTTTGTTTTATTGCTTAAAATATTACAAAGAGTGTTAAATAAGTCTCCATTTTTTCCCCTTGACCTTCCCCCTCCTTCCCTACCCCCCAGTGTCTTGTGTCCATTGACTATGCTTATATGCATGCACACAAGTCCTTCAGTTGATCTCTCAACTCCTTTCAAACCCTCCCGAGCCTTCCAGCTGTAGTTTGACAGTCTGTTCAATGCTCTTTTGCCTCTGTATCTGTTTATGTTCATCAATTTATAATGATCTTTATTATCCATAAATAAGTGAGATCATGTGGTATTTTTCTTTCATTGACTGGCTTATTTCATAGCAGCACAATTCATCATAGCTAAGATTTGGAAACAGCCTAAGTGCCCATCAGCAGATGAATGGATTAGAAAACTGTGGTACATCTACACAATGGAATACTATGCTGCTGTAAAAAAGAAGGAATTCTTACCATTTACCATTTGCAACAGCATGGATGGAACTGGAGAGCATTATGCTAAGTGAAATAAGCCTTGATGATTCTTTAAACAAATGGGCACATACTAGTAACTTACCTCAGGGCAGGAAGTATTGAACCCAGACATGGACAAGAACTATGACCTGGATTAAAATCTCAGTTTACTTATGTGCCAAGTGGTTTTAGGCAACTTAACCTCTCTGTATCTCAACTGTTGTTGTTTTTTTATCTGAATAATAAAGGTAATGGGGCCCACCTCATAAACCTCTGGTTTGAAAGTGCCTGGCACATAGCAAACACTATTAAATAATTTGTGAAAGCCCTAGCCAGTTTGGCTCAGTGGATAGAATATCAGCCCATGGACTGAAGGAGCCCAGGTTTGATTCCAGTCAAGGGCACATATCTCAGTTGCAGACTCAATCCCGGCCTTGGTTTTGGTGTGTGTCAGAGGCAACAGATCAACATGTCTCTCGCACATTGATGTTTCTCTCTCCGTGTCTCTCTCTATCCCTTCCACTCTCTCCAAAAATCAATGGGAAAATATCCTCTAGTGAGGATTAATAAAAAATAAATACACAAATAAATAAAAGGGGACATTTCTACTCAGTTCCAGTTAAGACTGTGTGGAAACATGAAGCCAAAGAAGGGAGAGCTGCCATGTTAAAAAAAAAAATGTTTGTGAAATAAAATTGAACTCAACAAGCATTTGAGTGTTCACACATATCAAGACCTGAATGAGAAACTGGAGATAGGAAATTTACACCACAATTGCTATAGTCAAGGACTTCCCAGGGTAGTGTTGAGAGGCAGAAGATCCAACAAATATAAAACAAGTTATTGGATACCATGAAAGAGTACAGGGAATATATTGGACTATAGAAAAGAGAAGGGAAGGGAAGGGAAGGGAAGGGAAGGGAAGGGAAGGGAAGGGAAGGGAAGGGAAGGGAAGGGAAGGGAAAGGAAGGGAAGGGAAGGGCAGCAGGTATTAGCACAGGGGACTGGTATTAAAGGATGAGCTGGAATTTTCCACCTAAACTGGAGGGACATGAAAGGAAGGAAGTAGGTTTTCAGGTCAAGGAAAACCTACTCCCTTCATATATGTATGAATAATAATAATACTGCCACATACAAGATTATGCTGAGTTAATTATATACATTTCATATGAGATGTATACAGTAAATGGTAGAGCCCATCTGTTTTCAAGAGAGGAGCTGCACAGGCTGTTTCTCCAACACTCCTCAATCCCAGAGGCAAAAATCTGTGGCATAATCAGTGGTCTTTTGAAGAAAGGAGAAAGATAAGGAAGGAACTAAAAAGAAATGGAAGGTCAAGAGGATTGTCATTTGCTGGTTTTGTGTTTAAGATTAGAGACCTGAGCATGAGAACAAGCTAAGAAGTCAGTAGAGAGAGAAGATAAAAATACCAGAGGTTTATGAGCATCTATCCCACAAGATATAGAAGGTGCCAGGATCCAGGGTAAAAGTTGACCAGTTTAGACTAAAGACAGACCAATTTTTGTTCTTAACAAAGAAGAGGGAAAGATAGGCATAGATAAAGGCAAATTCTTATAGGGTGAAAGGGGTTGGAAAGTTGGAATTCAGACCGAACTGTAGGCCCTATGCTCTTAGTCAGGATATAAGCCAGTCAGAGAAAGACAAATATCCCATGATTTCACTTATATGTGGAATTTAATGATCACAATAAAATGATGAATGAAATAGAACCAAAGTCATGGAAACAGAACAGACTGATGAGTCTCAGAGGGAAGGGTGGAAGGAGCAAGAAGATATTAACCTAAGAACTTATGCATGTATTGCCCATGAACACAGACAATAGGGTGGGGAAGGCCTGGAGTAGGGTGGAAAACCAGGTAGTGGGGGGCAAGGAGGGAATATGAAGGAAAATCTGTAATACTCTCAATAATAAAGATTTTTTTAAAAAAAGCTAATAGATGTAAAAATAAAAGAGAGGAAAAGAAAGTCACTGGAGTCAGTGGAAGGTGTTCCTCCTCCCTTCTCTCCCATATCAACAACTTATCCATGGTGAATACCAACATTCTCCTGCATCCACCTCATTCTCCAGATACTGTGAATGTTGTTCAACTTTTTATTAAAATGTTAACTTCTGTTTGTTCCCTTTTTCCTTTGTTATTCAAAGTAGGGCACTAAGGTAGTATTTCCTTGACTTGGGAATTTTTCCAGTAAGGAAAACAGAAGCTATCTGAAGATCACAGCTCTTAGGAAAGAATGGAATCATTGAGGAGACTATCAAAGGGGTCTCTGAAGAGCATCTAGATGGGGAAAGTTTTTCTTTTGGGACTAAAAACATATGGAAGAAAATGCTGAAGGGCAGCAGGAAGGAGGTGATCAGCTGTATTCTGGGGATTAATGGCAGCATGGCTTGCCTGGAAAGCTGAACCCCGGGCAAAAAAATAGTTCTTGGAAGCAAAAAATATTCTCATGCCCCAGGCATACACTCCACTTCACTCCATTCCACTCCATGACAAAAGCCTATGACCACAAGTGCTCTGATGCTCATAAGACCTAGGTCGGACCTTGACTCCACTTGGGAGAGAGGGTAAGGGCCAATAATGCATTGACCACCAGGCATAGGGAATCAAAGTCAGATTTAAGTTGAGTGAAGTGAAAGAAAAGAAAGACCCATTTCTTTGCCTCTGAGTTAATAGATTACAAGTTAGATTCAATACAATGTTCATTTTCTGCTCTAAATACAAAGAGCATTTTCATCCTGTGTCTTTGCTCAGACTGCCTCCTCACCCCAATGTCTTTCCCTACTCTGCAGACTCTGAATGTCCAAAGCCTACCATCTGTCCAGAAAGAACTCAAATGCCACCTCCTAGGTTGAACCTTCATCCTTTGACGGGGAGGGGAAGGGGAGTGTCTCATTCTAGTTTTTCTAGTTTGTCCTATACATGTGTGTACATTCTATTAAGCTTTAGGCTCTTCAAGAGGATTTCATTCAGTATTGAACCCTTTCTACCACCTACTATGATGATTTTCATGCACAAAGTAGGTTCATAGTAGATGTCTTTTATCATTTTTTCACTGAACAAACTGACTAATAAAATATGAAGATTCAATTTGAGAGTAGTGAACTTTAGTTACTTAAAGAATTATAGCTCAGGATCTGAGTCACATCTTTAAAATTCTGTTAGAACTTATCCTCACCCAAAGCATGATTCCTGTACATTAAGAATTGTTTACCCAGCAGAATCAGTTTTGCCTACTATCAGGCTAGTTAGTCAGCAAAGTATGAATCACGTACTTCCTGGTTATCATCTAAGTGATATCAAGGCATAGTTTTACATCCTGAAAATGGTAATATTTTCAAGATAACAATAAGCCATGGTGAATGGCGGGTTAGGGAGCTCTCTGTAGACATGCAAGAACTTTATTCAAGTGTTTTCCTGTGGTATTTAGCTAAAAAATCATCTATCATCCTATAACCATGAGCAAGAGTGGAAAAATCCATTTTCACCCATCAGAATGTCCCATTTACATTCCCCAGTTGTCTTGTTCTCAATTGCTACCCTTTCATTCAGTCAAGCTGCAAAGGTTTTGCAAAGAAGCCCAGTGCAAGTGGCTGATGCCAGCAGCTCTTATCAGATTCACTCATTATTGGTTCCACTGGGGCAATGCTGTGGATTTTTTCTGGGAGTTTGCATTTCCAGTACCAGCAGGTAAATGAGGGAGGGAAGCAGGAATGCTGGTGAAGAGTTTAAGAGAAGGCGATAGCCTACATTCAAAGAAGAATGGCTGGTTTTCTTTCAAAAGCTAGCATGTCATAAGTAACCAACAAAGGAATCTTGGGGTGGAAAGAAGTGACTACAGCCTAGAGATAGCTGGGCCAGGAGGCACAAAGCCTGAGTATGAGGCCCAGCTTCACTATTACTGAAGTGCGTGATGTTGCCTCAGTCACCCACATTTTTTTTTTTTTTAGGAGAAGCACTTTATTTTATTTTATTTTGTTTTGTTTTATTGTTTAAAGTATTACAAAGAGTATTACATATGTCTCTCTTTTTTTCTTTCCCCTTGACCTTCCCCCGGCCTCCCCTAACCCCCAGTGTCTTGTGTCCATTGATTATGCTTATAAACATAATCAGTCACCCAATCTTGCTGGTCCTCCATTCCCTTACTGTAATGAGGAGAAATGAGTGTCCAATGGACCTTACAGCAATGCCTCCAAAACTTAAGGGGCTAAGAGTCTTAGTAATGTACATTTTAGCTCAGTAGATCTCGGTGGGGCATTTCCAATAAGCTCCTGGGCAATGCAGATCTACTGGCTTGTAGATCTCATTTTGATAACAAGGCCATATAGGACTGCAGAGGAGACTGAATGAGGGAGAGGATAGTAAAATGCTTTATAAATTGTGGTGTATTAAGAAAAGCTATCATGATTAGCAATAACGGAAACAGGAGCTTTCTCTGGGTCTTACAGCACTCTTCAGGGATACTTGCATTTCCTTGGGGCCTTGCACCCCGCCCTGCCTTGAATATCTGAATCTGTTTTTAAGGACTTCCCAGGTCTCCCTACCTCTTAGTTTGTTCCCAATGTGGTTGGTTCCAGCCCAAGGGATTGGCTTTTTCCAGAAGGCAGCACGTTAATGCAGTGATTTAGCAACTCAGTGAATCCCCAAAGGTGATTGGGGGGTGGGGGGCAGTCTCTGAATAACCCTGTAAAAAAACACACAGCTCCTTTTAAAATCTCCCAACAGTTCTCAGAGGTGTCCGCTTTTGCAAACAGGACCAAAAGAATTTCACCTTTTGCAAACTCATTTGCATTTTTGTCTCTTCCACCAGCAATGTGAGGCTCTTGTAACATTGGAAGAGATGTTCAAGTTTTCTAAGGGGAAATTATTGGTACTGTCCCAAATTTCTGGCATACAAGGGCATTCACATCAGGCTGACTCCCAGCCTCAGCTCAGAATTCCAGAGCACTCATTGTTAACCTGACAGATGCAGATCAGATGTTAGTTGTCTGAAGGAGTTGGTTCAGATGCAAAGCACCATAAGTTAGGGATGTGTTAGTGTACTGACCAGTTGCAGGGATGTCCTCTTGGAAATCTGAGATTTGACTGTGATGAAAGCCACAGGTAGGAAAAATAGAGCATGAGGATGGTGATGGACCATGGATGGGCTCACCAAACCTCATCTCCAACACTCTTTTGTCTGACTTCACAGGCCTCCTTGCTGCTGGGCAAACCTGCCAGGCTCACTCACACCTCAGAATATTTGCATTTGCATTTGCTCAGAATATTCCCTCCACCTGGAATGCTGTTCTCTCAGATGGATCCTTGCTTTCTAATTGCTTGATCCCTCGCCTATTCAGGTCCTTGTCCATATGTCACCTCTTCAGAGAAGCCTTCCATGACCTACGAAATTAAAATCTTAAATTAACCCCCCAGTGGCTACTACCATTCCATATCCACCTTTCCTAAATATTTTTTCATGGTATTTTTCACTATATGACATAAAATGCTCGACTCACTTGGTAGTCTCTCTTCACCAAATTATACTCCATGAAATCAGGAAATTTTTTCCTGATTTGTTTTCTTAACTTTTCAATGTAGACCAGTGCTTAGCATATAATAGGTCTGACAAATAGTGGTGAATAAGTAAATAAATAAATATTTTAATTTATACCTGATTAATTAATAGTGGGGTTACTAAAATATTAAATATCAGATAATGTGGCTGCTCATCATAACTATATATATATGCATATATATGTATATATATATATATACATATATATATAATTTTCTAACAAAGTTATTACTTAAAAATGGAGTGTTCTATTCTAGGAGATAAACAAAGCTGGTATATCTAAGTTCTATTTTTGGTTGGAGCTATGTAGCTATATAAATTTATAGTGGTCCCTTTCCTAGCCTCAGTCTCTACTGTAAATATAAGAATTATATCAGATTCTTAAGTCTCTTCCAAACACCAACATCATGGAATACTAAAATTAAGAATAGTATTAATTTCATACACACCAATAACAACAAAAATATTTACTGTGTATTAACTGTGTGTCTAGGACTTAAAGACCAGAAACATAGACATTAGCTCCAATAGGGCTTATTTACACCACTAACAGCAAAAATAGAAAAGACAAAAATTTAATGAAAAGTTAAATATTGATCCAAAGGATACACCAAACAAACAATCCAATTGAAAAAATGGCCAGAGGACCTGAACAGATACCTCTCCCAAGAAGACATTCAAATGGCCAGCAGATATATGAAAAGATGTTCAACCTCACTAGCTACTAGTGAAATGCAAATCAAAACTAAAATGAGATACTACCTCACACCTATTAAAATGGCTATTTTTAAATTTTATATATATATATATATATATATATATATATATATATATATATATATATAATTGATCTTTTACAGGGCTAAAATGGCTATTATCAACAAGACAAGTAATAAGTGTTGGAGAGGTTATGGAGAAAAAGGAATCTTCATTCATGGCTAGTGGTAATGTAAACTGGTACAACCACTATGGAAAACAGCCTGGTGGTCCCTCAAAAAAGTAAGGATAAAATTACCATATGACCGAACAACCCTTCTCCTGGGTATCTACTCCAAAAAATGTATTCACAAATATTTATGGACCCCTATGTTCATTGCAGCATTCTTCATGGTGGCCAAGACATGAAGACAATCAAAATGCCCTTTGAGAGAAGATTGAATAAAGAAGATGTGATACATATATACAATGAAATACTGCTCAGCCATAAGAAAAGATGAAATGCTGCTATTTGCAACATGGATAGACCTTGAGAATATTATGCTAAGGAAATAAGTCAGTCAGAAAAAGCTAAGAACCATATGATTTCACTCATCTGGGACATATGAAACTCATAGACACTGACATCAGTATGGTTGTTACCAGAGGGAAGGTGGTGTACGAGGTAAAGGGGGCCAAATATATGGTGACAGAAGAGGGCTTGACTTTGGGTGGTGGGCACACAATACAATGGACAGACCATGAATCATAAAAATGTACACTTGAAACTTACATGACCCCATTAACCATGTCATCCCAATAAATTTAATGAAATAAAAAGATAGATTAGATTCCTACATTGAGCAGAAATGATAAATTCTAACATTCCTTCCAGCTCTGCAATTTATCTTTGGTTCTCTAGAAAGTCAAAAAGGTAAGGTACTTTCCAAAATAAACAAATAGCAACAAAACTTTAAATCTTCTTCCAGAAGGTGATGATCACTCCCATTTTTCAAAGAGAAACCTGCATTATTATCAACAGCCCCCTAAACCTTTCAGGGAACCCATCATATTGTTCCCTGAGTTTATAAACACTAGTCCCTTTGATCCTTTCAGAAAATTATTGTATGTTAATGCTACAAAGAGAATCATATGTCATGAGAGAGATGTCTTCCCTCATCCTATAAAAAGATGTACAACTTTGTCCTTAAAAACTGCATTCACTATTTCCCAATGACGTCCCATAACACATTTGCGACTTTTAAATGTGTTTTCCCCTTCTCATTTCTGGTTTCTAACCCTCATCTGTCACCAAATACCAGCTACATCTTATTTTCTGGATTCAGATTTTATGTATGTAAGATGAGGGGTTGGGCAAAATGACATCTATGTCATGTTGTTATACCTTTGTGTTTTCCACAACAAGGAAATCTGCCCTTTCATTTCCTACACAACTTAAAGGTGTAGAAGAGGAGTGAATCAGTGATGATCATGAGAAGCTATACCTAGTGGACATTAGCCCCACTTCTGGCTTTAAAAAATCTCAGGTAATGGCTGTTCAGTTGTGATGCGTGTAAGAGACCCACTCCTACTCATTTATTTCTAGCTTGGGGGATTGAGGGGGGAAGACACAGTGATCTAGGACACATAACAAACCTTCCATAATTTCTAACTACTTAGCACCCACATTTAACAAATCCATTCTTCCTTAGCCACACTGGCAGAAAGCCACTGATACAATAGAGTAAGCCATCACCTCCAATACTTTGAAGGAGGCTGTGCATGTCCCCGTGTATCATGAGCTTACCCTCCCATCCCAATCATCACCTTAATTGTGTGTAATGACCATTCAAATCCGTTGTGTGTTAGATCACAAAGTCAAAGAAGTACTCAGAAGTATTGCAGAAAGATGAAAACACCCTGACTTCAGTGTCAATAGACTTTCCTGCAACTTCTCTCTCCACTACTCTCTCTGGGTTTCCAGTTCCTTCTGTGTAGGATCAGGGTTTAGAGAGACAATGCCCACATTTTTGAGTTAGTTATTCTATTATACCCAATCACTGTCATTGCAAAAAAAAGTATCATTTGATATCTCTGCTCCAAAAGCAACAACAGAACTTAAAGATAACTCAATAGATCATTTTATTCAGATACAACAAAAAGTAACTTAAAAACGTGGTGGTCATCAATTCTTGTCTTAAAGACATGAATTAAGATTCAGCAAGAGTCCCTTTGCTGAATCTCTGCTGTGCAGCATCACCACTAACACAGAATCATAACCTCTCCTTTCAGGATAACTGGAAGCTACAGGGCTCCTCATAAAGCTAATTCAGAAGCAGGAAGGTCATTAGCACATTTCCTGAGCTCTTCTTGTTTCAGGGTAAGCAACTCCAACTCCTTAACCTGTCATTAAAGTACTCATTTTACATGCGGACGCTCTGCATTTTTACTTGGTCCTTCTAAACTGCAGAGTTCAAAAACAGACACAATGCTTTAAAAATATTCAAGTAATACAGACAATAAAACAGAATATTGCATTCATTACCTGTAAAGTTAGCTAATATAGCACACTCACAAACCCAGAAAAGTATACTTCCTTAAATAACATAAAATAGTTGCTAAATTGAATGTGCTTACATAAGATTAGCATTTCATTTTGCAATGCAATACGGTCTTGCAGCATCCTAATAAAAAGATATATTTCATTTTTAAAAGATGTTTCACCGAAAAGGAAGCAGAGAAGAAGCAATGACTTCTCAGCACCATGTCTCCTCATTTTATGAGTGGAAATCACTTAACATATGTGAGTGGATTCATTATTAAAAGAATTTGGCATCACAAAGAGTCATGCTTCCTTGAAATATTAGCACTGCACAGTATGAGTAACTGATACAGTATTAATTATTTTTAAAAGCATCCATGGAATAATACAGTGTGAACAGCAAAACAGAGACTGAGATCATTTTAGTAATCTCTCATATCCAATAACTTTCACTTGCTGCAATTATTTTTTTTTATCCTCACTAGAGGATACATTTTTAATGATTGTTGAGAGAGAGAGAGAGAGAGAGAGAGAGAGAGAGAGAGAGAGAGAGAGAGATCTCCATGTGACAAACCTTGACCGGGGATCAAATCTGCAACCTAGGCATGTGCCCTGATCAAGAATTGAACACCCAGCCTTTTGGTATATGGGATGACACTCCAAACAAATGAGCCACCTGGCCAGGGCTACTTGCCACAATCTTTAAACAGACCCTAGGCGGTGATATGGGAACAAAGAAACTACTCCAGAAGACCATGATTATAATCCTAATTTTACACTTAAACAAGACATTTCTTTTGTGAAAATAACTTTTTTTTAAAAAAAAGAGTGTATTGTATTCATTATCTGTAAATTTAGCTAATTGAAGTAAGATTTTTCCCAGCTCTATGATCAAAAATCAACATGATATAAATATTAGATAATTTCACCTTAAAATATAAATGAAATGAAATTCTCACATAACTTGGGAAGTTTCTTACAGCTTCTCATTGTAAAAGGGGATGGATGGTTAATTAGATGATACTTATGATCAAATATAAAAAATAGTCCTGACAAGTTACTTTGGGCAAAACTTTTAGAAATTTGAAAGGGTTGATTATAGGTACCCACATTAATTTTCAAAATAAGAACATGTCCTATTGATATTTTCTTTACCTTGCTTAGGCTCTGGAAATTTCAAGGGATTCCAAGCTAATTTCCAAAAGATGGTATGTTTTTCTATACCTCTTAGAGTCTGTGTAATATTTAAACAAGATAGTATATGGGAAAACATGCATATTCTACATCATTTTAAAGATGCTATATTTTTACCCTCCCTCCATCTCCTTAGCAAAATTAATCTCTCCTTATCCTATACTATTGGAATTTTGTTTCACCTCTCTTATAATTTTAAGGCATGCTCTTTTCTACATGAGATCAACCATTTCTTCTAATAGAAGTTGTCTTATTCAATTGTGTATTTATAATGCTTAGCATAGTGCCAGATTTTTGAAACAAATAATCAATAATTTTTTGTTGAATGAAGGGAAAACACAAATTTAAAGTGACTAGATAATTTATCACAACCAAATGTATTTTAGGTGTTGTAGGCATAATTTCTCACACAGAATTTCATCTGAAGTTAATACTTAGACTCCTCTTTAAATGTTCAAATTCCTCTCAGACACAATGGAAAAAGTTAGTGGATAGGAAATTCCACTGGTTCCTTTTCAGTGCTTAAAAGATTAAACTTTGCTGTTTTCTTTAAAAGAGTTCCTTAAAATCATGTATTTAAAATATGCTATGTGGGTTTATAATTGGTAAGGCTTCTGACTAAATAACCTAAACTTAGAAACACCTTTAAACACATAATAATTTCATATCACCTATACTCAAAAAAAACAAACAAAAATAAATAAACATTTTTAAGCTGAAAGAGAGTCTCTACATTATCATTCCTTTAACTCACCTCATATTACTGATGACTCAACAGAAACACATGAGATAAAGTGACTTTGCCAAGGTCACAGCCAATCAGTGGCTGAGCATTGAACTACCCCAGGATAGACTCTGGATCACCTGACTCCAGCCCAGTGCCGTCCCCTTCCTTCCTGTCCTCTCTAATTTATTCATCCAGAACTAACTGACCATGCAGAAACAACTGGGAATAGTCAGACCTCTATTCATAACAACTCGCTTTTACAAAGGATTTTGGTAGACTCTCTCAGAGTCTTTCCCAAAGCCCCAGAGACAGGACCTTTACTTCTTTTTACAATGAACTAAGACCCAGAAATGTAAAGTGATATGTCCAAGGTCACAGAGTTAAATTTGAGCTCATACTGCCTTACTATACACCTAGTTCTCTGCACATAAACGCACAGCAATATCTGTTCCAAAGATACAATTAGGTAAATAAAAACAATTATTCAACTAGAATCTTCTTTTGCATCTAATTAAGCCAAGATTCTAAGGGGCATTCCCCAGGAACTTTGTAAAGCGTTTACAAATGTAAAACTTGCTTTCGAAAGAACCTTAACTCTAATCAGATGAATAACTCATGCAAAAGGAATAGATGAATTTAAAAAGAGGATAGGACAGCCATCAAAATGCATGTCCAGCAAACTGATTTAGACATCAAGGACCAGAAAGTCTTTCCTTACCAATTTTTTCAGCCTCCACTTTCGAGCTGGGGGAACTGAAACTCCTCTACAACCAGTCCCCAGAAAGTGGAAATCCTGAGTTATCTTAAAGAACAAAAATGATGATAGCTGTTGCTCTAGAAATGCAGCCATATGAACCAATACAGAAGTCTTTTTTGATATTTAAAAAGGTCCTGAGAAATAGAGTCTATACCCCTGAGTCACAGATCAGAGAACTAACTAATGACAAGCATTAGAGTTTAGTTACAAAGGTGTGACAGGGAACAGCACTCCAGGTTCTGCTGTGTTCTAATGGGAGCGAGGAGAAGCCAAAGACTGGTGACAAGGTACAGCACAGATAATAATGAAGAATCTGCCATTTCCCATTGCACAAGGACAAGAACAACAGCAAAGAGACCATTTTATTTCTCATATTAGAAACAGCAGAAAAAATGCTTCTGACCAAGTGAAGGAGGAGGTCTTCATGCCTAACTAGATTTCCTGGGGATAAAGATCGAGATCTCTCTTCCAGGGGCAACAGGAAGTTAAGTCACAGTGAATATGGTCTCTTCTTTACAAGGTATCTGAGCTCCTGGGATGAGACCTGAGTGATGTTTCAAAAAAAAAGGAAGGGGAAGTGGAAACTGTGTGCTACATGTGTGTCAGAGCACACATGTGCTAGCTATGTCTGTGTCCATGTGGGTATAGCAAAAAGTGGTACAAAAACAAATAAATATTATTACATATCAAGAACTTTATATTCACGCAATTAACTTTGTATTGGATGTGTACCTAATATATGTCAAGGCAGTAGGATTACAAGAAAGAACGACATAGCCTATGACTTCCTGAGGCTTGTAGCCCAGACGAGAAGCTCTGACATGCACCCCCGGGATGATAATAGAGTGTAGGAAGAAATCCACACTGCAAGGCAGGGCCACAGGACCTTCCTCATTAGAGAAGGATAAAGAAAAACTTTCTTGAGGAAATTGCAATCTCATTATTTGTGGATGTAAACATGTAATACAGTGGGTGGGGCAAAAGCAGACTCACAGTTGTTCATATGAAAACTAATACAATAACTAAGAAATAACAATACAAGAATAAACTCTGTATTTTGCATACTCACAACTGTAAACCTACCTTTGCCCCATTCTGTACTTTGGGAAGATATTATAAGATTTCTTCCATGTGGTGTTTTGTTTGAATGAATAATGTAATTATTATTAGCATTATACTACTGATAAAGAACTTGATGTTGAATGTGTTTTTAAAGTTCTTAGCTTCCCCATAATATACCATTTGCTAATAGTTAAGTCATGAAACCATAACTTTAACAGAATACATTATATTCTTAAATGTACAACATTCTCCACCCTTTCAAAATTTTTAAGTTCTATGTTATGTGCTTTCAAGACAATGTAAACATGGAAAAACTCTCAAAAATATATTGTAGAAGGGCATAACCAAAGCTTCATTTGGAAGTTGCTCCCTAAATTTGTGGGGTGAATTTGAATTCAATCAATATTAACCTATAAGAATAAAAAGAGCCCTGCTCTTCCAGTTTAAGACCTGAGGACCGAAAGCCATTCTGTCTTCATGACCTTACATGGACGAGTTTGGAGTTTTGCACCTATGTCCAAAGCATAGCGCCTTCATTTGAATTATTATTTTTAAAGAAACCCTCAGGGGTTTTCAAAACTGGTACTTCCAGATCTCTGAGACTCAGAGCTACTACTTAATAATTTAATCCTGTTTATAGATAGCTGGGCTTTTGGGTAGGGTGCAATTTGATTTAGTGGATAGAAAAATTTTATGAGAATCAAGAAACCTGAGTTTTAAGTCCTGAATTTAATAGGACTGAGTTACATTTTCCCTTAGCCTCAGCTTTTCCAGGTAAAATTAGGAAACAAAAAATTACTTCCAAAGTCTCTTCTGAGAATAAAGATGCTATTACAGTGCTTGAATTCATAAGAGGATTTTTCTGGGAAATTATTGCTTGAATTGTGAGAGGTGAGACTTATTTCCAATCATGAATGATTGAATGTAGACTTAATCACTCCCATCTCTCAAAGCCTCTAACAGTAGTTAATATGTCCATTTTGGCATTTACCATATTGCATTTTGAGCAGTGGTGTCATCATGGCTCAGGGGAAGTGTCCAATGAATGTTAAGGTAACTTTTAAAAACTAGCTGACAGCCCTAACTGGTTTGGCTCAGTGGATAAAGTGTCGGCCTGTGGACTCAAGGGTCCCAAGTTGGATTCCCATCAAGGGCATGTACTTGGTTGCGGGCACATCCCCAGTGGGGAGTGTGCAGGAGGCAGCTGATCAATGTTTCTCTCTCATCAATGTTTCTAGCTCTCTATGACTCTCTCTTCCTCTCTGTAAAAAAATCAATAAAATATATATTTTAAAAAACTAGCTGACGTGTTCTTGGTTAGTCTCTTAACCTTGTAACTCATCTGTGATGTTTATGGGTGCTTTCTCATGGGAAAACTACTCTAATGACCCTGATGTCTGACAACCTAAGTATGTTGTATAAAAGAGGAAGCCAGCTAGAGCACTGTTGAGAATTCCACAAAATGCTATCTCCAGGACCTCTGAGCTGAGATTATGTTCTTGTAAGATTATTTAGTATCTTTTTGAAAAGTACCGGTAAGAGAATTCTAAGTAGAAATGGAGAGATTGAACACAGGCTTTTAATTTTCTTCCTACCTGAAACACCATTAAATGTACAATAAAGATGTGTGTGTGTGTGTGTGTGTGTGTTTGTGTGTGTGTTTGATAAATCTATAAAGATGAAGTAAAAGGGCAATAAGAAAAGAAAATTTTAGAAATGGAAATTCAGCTGGTAAAGATATAAAGAATTTAGCAGACCAGAGAAAGCTGAATTTTTAAAAAAATATATTTTATTGATTTTTTACAGAGAGGAAGGAAGAGGGATAGAGTTAGAAACATTGATGAAAGAGAAACATCGATCAGCTGCCTTCTGCACACCTCCCACTGGGGATGTGCCCGCAACCAAGGTACATGCTCTTGACCAGAATCAAACCCGTGACCCTTCAGTCCACAGGCCAACGCTCTATTCATTGAGCCAAACTAGTTAGGGCAGAAAGAAAGCTGAATTTTAACTCAGCAGTGAGTAAAGAGTATCAACAACCTAACTGAAACTGCAAAATTTTCAAAAGTTTAGACAGTGGTAGCACCAGGTTTGTGAAGAGGAAAGGAATAAAAGGTGCAAGATGGGTGGGAAGTTTGTTTTTAAGAAGTATTATAATCTCATGCCCTCTCCTAAACACTGAGCAACTAGACAACTGCTCTCCCCAGTCCTGGCAGAAGACTGGAGATTTACTCTTTGTAGAGGACTGAACAGAAGCGCTCTGTGCAGGGGGCAGAGTGAGTCCACACTGAAAACTGGGAGATTAAGGGAACATTTACACACTGATTGTTGAGACCCACAGAATCCTGGCAGCCAAGTCTTTTCCATCCAGGTGGCAGAAAGAGTGTCCTTTGAGGAATCTTGTAAATAAGAAGAGGTAAAGGAAAGACCTAAAAATACTGATATCAGGAACTCCACAATGAAATGCTCACAAAAATCACCCTACAACTAAGATCATTGTCAACAAGCCCCACCCATTCCAGTAACCTGTTTAGTCCCCTTCACCTACTGTTGAATATGAGCAAGTAATCGCACATAAAAACATCTGCAGTTAGTCTCTAACATGAAAGATAGAAACCAAAACAATAAAAAAGGCATATTGGAAACAAAGGCTATGGAAGGAGATAAAAAATGTAAATATATGTATGTAATTACATATATATAATTAATAGTCTCAGCAAGGTATTAGAAAATATTGCCTCAGAAAAATAAGATGGAATAATTTAAAATAAAAAATCAAAAGAAAACTAATAAATAAGGATCTTGGAAACAAAATCAGATATCAGAAATAAAAAAGAAAATCTAAGAGAGAGACTAAAAAGCAGAGTTGAGTACATTACCTAGAAAATAAGGGGGAAATGTAAGAGAAATGGAAAATAGGAAACAAAGTATATCAAAACAAAAACATAAAAAGTAAATTTAGGATATCAATATCTATGTGACAAAATTTTCAAAAAGGTGAAACCAAGTAACAACTAAAACAGAAGAAGCAGATAATAGGAAATCATCAAGAAAAAAATCTTCAGGACAATTTCTAGAT
Source organism: Murina feae (assembly GCA_004026665.1). NCBI lineage: Eukaryota > Metazoa > Chordata > Mammalia > Chiroptera > Vespertilionidae > Murina > Murina feae. The sequence continues at coordinate 20,715 of PVJC01007176.1, forward strand.
GTAAGGAATATGAGCTTCCGTGTTAAAGAAGCCTACTAAGTACCAAGCAAAAAAGGGTGAGAAGAAAACCACAACAAGGTAAGTCATTATAATTTTTTCAAAATTCTAGGGGAAAGTATAGATCCTACAAGTTTTACAGAGAAAAAAATCAAGCATGTTCAAAAATAAAGAAATCAGAATGGCATCAGATCCAGAACAATAAAACCAGGAGGGAGAAGACATTATACTGGTGCATTTAAATCTGAAAGAAAATTATTTCAACATAGAATTCTATACCTAGCAAAATTATTGTTCAAATATAAGGAGGGTGAGGAAAATAAAGATATTTTTAAATATGCAAAGGCACAGAAAATTAACTATGATGTGTCTTTTTCCCACCAATTAGGAGTGAACTAGGAAAGAATACAGAGAATTCAGGGAAATAAGATATTCAAACAGATCCTGCAGAGTTTTTCAGGGTGATGAAAAGGCAGATCCCAGGATCAGACTAGTGCCCAGGGCATAGAAGGAAGTCAAAAGGTTCTGAGAGAGATTACTTCCAAAGGGTGACTTGATTTTAAAAAAAAAAATCTGCATCTGAATTCCTTGAAATGATGCTCACACTACTGGCGGAGACTTGGAGCTAAATAATGAAAAGTGTGTAGAAATCTGAGCAAACAAAAACAAGACAACTGCCGGCCACTGTGGCTCAGTGGTTGCGTGCCAACCTATGAACCAGGAGGTCATGGTTTGATTCCAGGTCAGGGCACATGCCTGGGTTGCGTGGTCGATCCCCAGTGTGTGGCATGCAGCCGATCAATGATTCTTGCTCATCGTTGATGTTTCTTTCTCTTCCTCTCTGAAATCATTAAAAAATATATTTTAAAAAACAAGACAACTATCAACCACAGACAAAACAAAATCCTAAAAGGAAAATAAGAATAATCATAGTTCAACTTGCTTAGTCATGGAAAGTATTTACTTAGTCAAAATAATGTCACAACTAAATACTGAGCCAACAAAAGAGAAATGTATCAGCCCTGGGAAGAAGGTGGGATGGGAAGGATGCCTGTTACAGTGAGAATGTGATTATAAGAGAGAGATGGAAACTTCTTTTTCATGGTGAAGCATGAAAAATAGAGGTAAGAAACTGAGAGGCTGTAAGAAGAGACTATTATTTAGAATACGGAGGTAAATATCAAAAAGAGTTGATAGTGTTTCTCTCTGGAGAGAAAAAAAATTTGAGGGAGAGAATAAGGAACTTTGATAATATACTTTCTATGTGACAATAAAAAATTAACAGGTTAAAAAAAAGAAAAGGAATAAATCACCTCAAATTTTATTTACAAGGAATTGTCTTTATACATGTCTTGCTCCAGAAACATTTCTGAAGGACTAAGTAACACAGAAGGCAGCAGGGTGACCTCCGACACCCTCACATCTTTACGAAGACCCGATTCAATGGTCAGTCGAAATCAAAAGAGGTTGCTCAGAGAAAAGACAAGGCTGCCCTGGCCATCTGTCTCACTACTCCTTGTGGTTATTAAATGAAAATCATCTGCTGACCTTCATTTTCACAATCTTGTTCATAAATCTCTCACCAGCCAGCTGACACCTTCTCTATACAAGATGGTCTTCTGGATTTTTAACCATTGATTGTGGCTCTCCAGTTTGACAGTGTCTTCCTAGAACCACTTTAAGACTTTGATCCAAAAGCAGTATCTTTATGGGGTTCCCGTATTTTACAGCTGTATGTTGAGTTACCACTAAAAGCTCAGACTGGAAAGTACTACACTTGGAATTTATTGAAACAGTGTAGTAAACCTGAATCCATCAGACTCAGCAAAAGCCCAGGGCTATGATTTTGTACCAGAGGTTATAATAAGGCAGTTTTGAGAGATGTACTGATAGCTACATTTCAGTGTGTACTTAATATATGCCAGGCAATGTGGTAAGCACTTTTCTATATTATCTTATTTAATCTTCAAAACAACTCCATGAATAGGTACTATTATTATCTCCATTGTTTAGATGAGAAAATCTAGAATCAGGGAAATTAGTAACTTTGCCAAATATCCAGCTAGAAAGCAGACGGACAAAACCCAAAACCAGAATTCAGTTTAGAAACTATTTTTAATCTCTCTAGCTTCTCTAAAGAATGAGAGCCAGAATATAAAAACTTGCCATTGAAAGAGTGAAGATAAATTTGAAGGCAAATAGTATTTCATATACTTAAGGATAGGAGAGTTTCGGGAACTTTATATCAATAGTCGCTTATGTAGTTTTGCCTTATTATTATAATTCTGAGACCTAATAATAAAGATCTTCAGTAGCAATTTTTAAGGCAAACACATTTCAAAAAGATTCTTTAGACTTTTTTCCCTAAAATACCAATCTGTAAATTTTGGTGTAAAAATTTGGAGGGATTAAGAGCCAAAAGGAGGCAGAAATAAAACTCACTTCCATTAGATAAAGGAAGTGTGTCAGCAGCAGAGGTTGGAAAAAGTCAGAGGATGAAATACTGACCATAGCATATATCCTGGCCATGGCAGTGGGCTAATAGATAAACCTTGTTTTGTACCTAGGAAATAATAGATTTGCAAGTAGAATTGAATTCTAAAATCTCTCAGAATCTAATTTTAAAAGACAGTTATTAATTATGTTAATTAATATTTTTGAAATGTAATTTATATGCAACAGGCCTCCATGATTTTCTCCCAATTTTTTTTCATGATATATCATTCACTGTATCTGTCTCCAGCCCTACATGCTTTATGAGGACAAGGACTTTGATTTGTCACTCCCATATTCAGCACCTAGAACAGTGCCCAGCATAACAAATATTTGCTGCATTAATGAATTAACCAATCACTTAATATTTTGCTAGTTGCTATATGTATGTTAGTGACTATTTCCCTTTGCTTATACTATTCTGTCAGCCTGGGATACTTTAACAATGTTTCAATGCCACCCCTTCTGCAAGACCTACTTCAAATGCCAACTCCTTTTTTCTGTATTTCTCTATCTGGTGTAATCATGGAGGATGTAAACCTTGTTTCACTCATTGGTTCCTGGCCTATAACAGCTATCTAGAGCAATCCACACAGAATATATGGTAGTGAAGGTAAGTGTAAAATGTAGTCTACATTTTCACATGCATTGCCAACTGTCAGCTTTTCCTGGGATTCTGTTTGGGTCTCAAACAGAATTCAAAAGCTAGTCTTCAAGAAGTCAAAAACTATGTCACTTTTTCTGTTGTGTGCCAATGACAAACAATGTGCATGGTGTAGATAAATGGAAATGTCTACATCCAAACACGGATTTTTTATTAACTAGCCACTGTGTTTGTGGACAGTGCTGGGTAGTTTTCTAGTTGTAATCATGTTGATACCTTCAAACTGTGGCATTCCTCATGAGAATTCTAAGGCATGGTCCCATTTCTGACATTCTTCAATAATGAGAAAAATGTATATTGTATATACATGTACTTACACATTTATTTCTAGATACAACACCCAAGTACAAAAGAGTCTTAGACCAGGTTGCCTACACCAGCGGTTCTCAAAATATGATCCTTAGACCAGCAGCATCAGCAGCTCCAGGAAACTAATTAGAAATGCAAACTCTCAGGTCCACCCCAGACCCACTGAATCAGAACCTCTGGGAAGTGAGATTCAGAAACATGTGTTCTAATGAGCCTATAGGTTAATGTGATGCAACCAATGTCTGAAAACCCCTGACCGGGCACACTAGGCAGAAAGTTGTCCTCACTATTCTGACATAAACAGTAGAATGTTTCCTAGACCAAAGATTTCAATTTTCTATCACAAGGGTTAAGTTTTATCTCCTGAAGAAACTGGATTTCATGTTAGGCCAGACAATGAGAGCAAATTAGTCAAATTCTGTTGTTTTTTTTTTTAAATCAGTGGATTTACCAATTGGTGTCACTACTCTAGTTTTTATAGCATGACAAACCAGCATGACTTAAAAAGGTATCATTTTAAATGGTGCCTCACAGCTTCATGGCATTCTGGTGGCTGCAACAGAGAAAAATAAGTGAACTGGAACCAGAAAAGGTGAAGGAGAAAGCTAATGAGAGCAGTAAGGGTCAACAGTCCAAAGAAGAGCATGAAAGAATAAAACCAGTTCTAGACCAATCATGGCTGGTGTCAAAGGACAGAGGAGAGGAAATGGTAGGAGAAGGAAGGAACATGGTAGTAAGAGCAAGCAAGATGGCAGCTTCCAGCATCAGGTAAGAATCCTGCCATGCTCCAGGAATGTGACATGTGGTGCGAGGGGTACCAAATCCTGCATCTAGATCTATGCAAGGGGGCTACCATGATAGTGGGGGAGTTTAAGGCAAGAATCCAACCCCGCACAGGAACAGAGGAAGTAGGAAGCCTAAGGGTCAAATAATAACTACCAAAGCAGAAGCTGTTGTTATTGAATACTGATTTTATGTTTGGAGGCTATATATATATATATATATATATATATATATATATATATATACACACACACACACACACACACACATATACATTTATGTAGATAGATATAGATAGATAGATATAAAGATATATATATATACACACACACATATAGATAGATAGATAGATAGATAGATAGATAGATAGATAGATAGATAGATATAAAGATACACACACACACACATATTCTTTTTATTTGTCCCTGGAAAGAACAATTGTTCAAATGAGGACTCAAAGACACAGAGATATATCTTACCAAAGTCACAGGGATTAACAAGTTGCTAATTATGCATGTGATTTCAAGTTTTGTAATCTTTCTCTCACGTGAATGAGCTTCCCAGATAGGCAGAGCAGCTATTCAATCGGAGCTGAGGAAAGGAAGTTGCAATTCCATGATTACTTAAGGCCCTGGGTTTGGATCCAACCCAAGGCACAGGAGAGCAGCGGGCTCTTTCTCAAGCCCACCTGAGAGCAGGCAGGAACTGCTGGTGTCTCCCTGAGTCTGGCTCTCATTGGTCCAGGGTTTGGGGGAGACTGAGCAATAAAATGTATATTAAAGGATAACAAACTGTATACTAAAGAGTAATAAAATGTATACTAAATTTAGAATATGTAAATAGCTGGATTCATTTTTCAGTAACTAATTGACTTACCAGACTTGTAAAAGTATACCTTGGATGTTCACTCATAATTAGGTTCACAGACTCTGAAGCCTGTCTGAAGTTACTGAACATCTCTATGCCTGGGTCTTCCATTCCTTGAAACAGGGATAGCAATAGTGCCTGCCTCACTGTATTGCTATAAGGATTAGTTGAGTCAACGTATGTAAAGCAGTGTTTGGTCCATAGTGGAATATACATTAGCATTATTCAAAAGACGCAGTTATCTCCTCATGGCCCCTTTAATGTCCCACAGAAATAAAGCATGGAATCATGGCTCATGGAGAGATTTGCTTGAGTTCAGTTTAAGTAGATTGTTTAAGCACTTATAACTGAATCTAATGTCTAGTGATATATGCTTTATTAAAAACTATAATAAACTATTGATAAAAGATTTGAAAATGAAAAAGAATTCAGTCACAATCCTATCATCATTACCTAAATATTGGCAATTTTTGCATATTACCATCTACTCCTTATCCATTGTCATACAGATTTACATTATTGTAATCAATACATAAATCCACATCACTGTTTTTATAATCATCATTAGATCACAAGTGTTTCTGATTACAACTCATCCTCACTAATATGTTAATGTTTGTTAAGTAGTTCACCCCACCATCACTTTTTATTATTGCACAATCAAGAAATTAAGCTTACTAACCATAAAGCTCTTATACTCTTGAGAACTTTCATCTAGATACAAAAAAAAAAAAGCTTCTTCAATCTAAAATGATCAGTACCCCATCAAATGTCAGAAAAGATGACTATTGGTTTTTAAGTTGTTTGAAGACAATGAGGGATTGATTGCAATTATTTTTAAATAATATGTTGCTAATGATTGAGAACTGAAAGAAAATCAAATATTCTTTCTATAATGTTGGTAAAACATTCAGCTCTTGGACTCTTGGCATTGTTCTGTTTATCTTTCCTTTTTTTAGGGGAAATGCTGATTTGGGTTGGGAGAGAGGAGAAAACTGTATCCACCAAATCAACTTCACATATGACTAATGTATAAATAAACTGATCTTAATTGTAAAAACAAGATATGTGTGAGGGTAAAAAATGTTACAGAAACAAAATGTACAATCTGCTGAGCAAAAATGACACTGAGTTAACCATAGAAATAGGAGAGACCAAAGTGCCAGCTATAAATCCTTAAACAGAACATATCCACTGTAGTTCCTACATAAACACATCACAAATGCTTGTTCTTATAGTTCCAGAGTTGAAAAGAATCTTGTCATTAAACTACCCTTGTTTCACAAGTGAAGAAACAAGGACAGAGAAAGGAAGTGACCAACTCAATGTCACACAATGAACTGGAATAGGAAGTAGGATTTAAATCCAAGTCTCCAGCCTCCTAAGTCAGGCCACAGCAGCCACTCACCGATTCAGACATAGTTGGGCCTCTATTGTGATCACAATTATGAAATCTGTAGACAGCCAAGTAGCAATTTCCCACCAGTCTTAATGCTTTCTCACTTGAAACCAAACTAATTGTTCAACCCAGTTTAATTGCTCAACCCAGTTATAGACCCAACAACTTTAGTCACACAACTCACAGCATTAAACAGCTAGCTCAAATCTGCAGTAGTTCCTAATAAATGAATATGGCAATTATGACCACCCTGACTTATTTTCTATGGAAATAAAATATAAAGAGGAACAAGTAAAGAAAAAATACAAACAGTTTCTTTACTAAGAAACTAGAAAGGAATAAGCAAATAGAGCTAAAGAACAGCTTAGGACACTGAACTCCAGAGAGGAGAAAGAAGACATTTTCCCCCAGATTCCTCCATTGAATGGAGGGACTAGAACATGAACCCAGGTTCTCCAGTGTATTGTCTAATGTCAGTTTTATTTCATCAGAACATGCACATCTGTGAGTCACCCCAGTATACAATCTCATAGTCCCACCAGTATGCACAGCCCAGTTTGAAAAGCTTGGCCTTAGGGACTCTAACACATAGCGGATACTCAGTAGATGCTATTAAGTGAAGCAACCAATTATCTTGTTCTAAAATTGTTTTGGTTGTCTCCTTTGCCTTAATATTATTGAGGATTTTGTTATATTTGCATTATCAGTTTGCTTTTCATGCTGACGTTGATGCAAAGTCCATAAATAAAAAGTACCTGTGGCATTTCATTTTAAATTATTTGAAGTCTTGCAAATACAGTGCCATTTACATGACAACCTTTCTTTTGATATACAGCACAAATTTCTTCCAGAAGAGAGAAAGAAGTAAACCAAATTGAATTTTAGATGGTGTTGGAAATGTTGAAAATATTTTGAAATATAAAAAGAGCCTTTGGAGAAAACTGCTTAAATAATCTAATTTTAAACTATCCAGATTCTAACAATTAGAATGATTATGTAATAGATCTTGTGTAATTCTCTTATTTGTAGAGCCCCTAAGCCCAATTTAGTATGTGAATGAGATGAAGGGCATCAACATTCTGACTTGTTTTTTTTTTTTTTTCAATCAGAAACATATCTAGATGATCAGTTTCCAAAAAGCTGAAAGGGCATTTTCTAGTTTGTCTTGTGCTGAGGTTTGCTCACCCTGTTTGAATGTTAGCAGTGTTTGAGAATTTCAGCATAACCTAATTGTTTTACATGGGTGACGAGTGTAGGAATGAATGGGATGGGGAGAGAAGGACACTTCGCAGATTGGCCTTGCTGCTTCTTCCTGCCTGCTGGTTAAACAAATGTTCGATGTGTTTGATCATCTTCTGAATGGCCTCTGAAAGTTTCTGGATTTTTTTTCCTACAGCCTCGTCCCTTTGGGTAGCTTCTCAGGCTAATGGCCCACAAAGAGAAGAGAAACAGAAACCTAACCACCAAACAGCAACTTCCCTTTATTTCTTTCACAGAGTTTAAAGCCCCGCTTTCAATGACCTGTCCTCTCTGAATCACTGGCGGGAGGGTTTGTTTCGGGTAAAATGCAAGACAGAGCATGCGCTAAAGAAAGAAAGACAGTGTCTGTGGAGGGACAACAGGTGTCCTTTGGGGCTTCTGCCAAGGCACTATCCATCCGCTGCATCACAGCCCAAAATACCATGGTCTGCCTGGGTGGGAGCCCTACATTCCAGAGACAAGGAGAAAGAGACTGTTTGGAAAAGTAGTTGAAGAGGAGAGGAAACTAAAATTAGAACAGTAGACAGAGAGCCTGGAAAAACCCCACCATGCTCTGCCTGCGAGGATGCTAACAAGGAGATGAGGATGAAGACGGTGGGGAAAGAATGCGTCATGTATCATCTTAGCCTCACACATCTCCGTGTCTGTGTTCCATCCCAAGCCTGGAGGACGGAAATTAGGTCTCCTTCTTAACACTAAAGAGGGCGACAATAAAAGTGAAGGCCCATGCAGCAGGAATCCTGTAGTGTTCCTGATAAGAGACGCAGGTACGTGTTATAGTTTCATAGTAACCACCCTGTAGCTTATTTATTAATTCACAATTGAAGGTGCACACTCTAATCACCTGAGGTGCTTCTTAAATATCTAAGCCCCATGTATCCTGGTGTACCCAGTGACTCTGCTGTGCACCCGAGAATCTGTTTGTGGCTGTAATTTACACATCTATGTTTTAAACCCATCGAAGATATATAATACTTGACCCAGTATATCTCCACCTTCAACCCCACAAGATGTTATATAACTGCCTCAAACTAAGGCTGAGCAACATAGAATAAATTTAGATATTCTTGGAGTAACTGTAAAACATATAAAATACGTGTAAAAGAAGTCCCTCTTTGTGCATGAAGCCTTTGCGGAAATCAGTGGAGATAATGTTGACTGTCTGTGGGATACTTGCTGCTAAAAGTACAAAGGTGGCAAAGGACCAATTTCTCCCCTCTAGGATCTCACAGTCCAGTGAAAAGACAAACACAGCTAATAGTGATGAAAGACTGGCTCTAAAGAGCTCTAACTGCTTTATTGGTATGAGTTTAAATTCATACTCATATTATGGTAGGGAGCTTGAGGTGGGTGCAATAATTCTTATTTCACAGAGAAACAAAGTTAAGATGTGTTGCCTAAGTCACTTAGTCTTTCTGAGCCTCTGTTTTGTTATCTATAAAATGAAGTTAAAATGTCTAATCACAGAATTTTAAGGGAGATGACAATAAAAACCCATTAAAAAGATACAAAGTGTCTCATCAATGTTATTCATGGCTGTTAACACATGAAAAATCACAAATCCATTTTCCACCTTTAAGCTTCTGAAGTACTAACCCTTCGAGTGTTAACACACTCGAAGGGTTAGTACTTCAGAAGCTTAAAGGCGGAAAAGAATAGGGATAAGAGAATGATAGGAGATAACTAACTGGCCACCTCTAGACTCATTACTAATGCTAATGAGCCTCATAATAGCAACACGATGGGTTATTAGCTAGGTATCTAGTCAGTTGGCACAGCTTTTAGAGTGGATACTTAGCTTGAGTTCAAATGGTCTCCCACACAACAATTTTGTTTAAAGAAACCAAAGCGGACGGAGGGCGGAGGATGGGGCAGGCATTGCTGCTGTGGAATGTTAAGTGCCTCTCTGGTGCTCATTAATTACTGGATGATTTTATATTCTAGCCTGCTAGGTAACCTCCTCTAATTCTGAAAGATAAATGACATACGGTGTTAGAAACGCATTAGAGATACACAATGCTAAAAATCCACAGCCTGTTTGTGTACCTCTAGAATGTAAGCTCCTGGATGGCAAGCCAATGCATTATTTATATCTCTGTCCCCAGAATTTAATAATGTGCCCAAAGCCACGTGGAATCTCAGTAAATACACTGAATCAAAGAAAATGGACTTACTCTAATATTTAAGAATCCTGAGACTCAGACAGGAAAGCTATATCTAATGATGTAATAAAAGTAACATGAGTAAAAATGAGGATCTCCTCCATCCAATGCCTATTCTATTACGGTATGCTTTTTACTTCATTTTATTTTACTTATCTCACCACCATGGCCTCAGTGTTTTAGTTGTTGTTTTTAATCACAAAGGAGCTTTTCTTAAAATCACTTTCCTGTCCTCTAAATGAGTTACTACGTAGACATTTTCTTTGTCTCCTATAGGGTGAAACATTTTGTTTTCAGAGATGTAACTGTTCTATACATTAAATCCATTAGTTCATGGTTCTGCTTGGACTCTAATGGATGGTGTAAAACTCAGAACAGAGCTGAACATTCATTGGGAACATATATACTGCTCTCTATAGAGAAAGCAGATCAAGTTACTGACTTCTATGTTCTGGAATCAAATTTATGCTTCTATAGCCCTCCTGGTAGCCAATCATATTTTGCCTCTCCTAACTTATAATCTCCCGGTGCACAAACATGGCATGATGAAGTAATCAAGGCTATGCAGTTCAACATACACAATCAGAGTCCCTCAAGTACACATTTGCATAGGTAAATGGAAATGTTTTATATGAGGCAGGCTCCTGGGTAGCTGCAGGTACGTTACACAGGAAGGACAATCTATTAATGGGGATATGAGAGTGAGATCTTTAAGATTAGAGATTGCTTCTTAGCACATTGGAAATATAGCAGGTGCTCAATAAACATTTGTTTAAATAAAGAGCATAAAATTACAATGCGGATTGTAAAAAAAAAATGCAGTAGATAAGGGACAAATTAGATATGGGGAGGTCAGGGGAGATTTTATGGAACAAGGACCATAGCAAATGAATCTCAAAAGACTTGAGCAGAGACATATGACAATGGGAAAAGGGTAAAGCTATATTCACTCTGTTAAGATGTACCTTGAGTTAAAAAGTTTAATATCACACTATCACAGATGTATTTCAGGGCATTGTCAGGAGCTCAGAATAGACCTAAAGAATAAGAGTTTAAAGATAATCAGGGTTGAAAGTAAATAGTTTGAGGAAGAGCAGAGAGAGGATATTTAAAAGTGAGTTTGGCCTGGCTGGCATGTCTCAGTGGTTGATCATTGACCTATAAACCAGAAGGTCATGGTTCATTTCCCAGTCAGGTCATATGCCTGGGTTTGGGGCTCAATCCCCAGTGTGGGTGGGGAGGGGGGGTAGGAGGCAGCCAATCAATGATTCTCTCTCATTGCTGTTTCTATCTCTCTCTTCCTCTTTCTTCCTCTCTGAAATATATATATTTAAAGTGAGTTTGTTTCTAATCTAACCATGAGACAGGCAATTTATTTTCCTTTCATTTCCATTCTGTCCAGAAGCAACAAGAAGACCTATATCATGATTACATATCCAGGAGCTTCCATATTGATTAGTGAAATCATATCAAATCTTCTCTACTGAGGGGCCTGAAGTGATGTCATTCTCAGATATAGTCAATTCTCTAAGATCTAGACCAGTGCTTCTTAAACATTCATGTGTATATAAATGACCAGCAGACCTTGATGAACTGCACATTTGATTCATAAAATCTAGGGTGGGTCCTAAGAGTCTGCATTTCTAACAAGTTCCCAAGTAATGTTAATGTGCTGTAATGATTCTGGTAATGTTGTCTGTGGACCACACCTTGAGTAGCAAGGATCTAGAACAGTGGTAACTGTAGCTATCCATTAGCATCAGTTGGGAAGCTTTTTCAAAATACCTATGCCCAGGTTCCACTCCAGGACCAATTAAATTAGAATGTCTTTAGATATGATCTAAGCATTCTTATGCTTTAAAAACTGTACAAGTGTTCCTAATATGCTAGCCTGGTGTTAAAAACAGCTAGACAAAGATAGATGTAATTAAGTTGTCAGGAGAGGAGGAAAATAGGGGAGAGAGCAAGAGAGAAATGATGGATGATAGATTAGATAGATAGATAGATAGATAGATAGATAGATAGATAGAAAGATGGATAGACAGACAGATAGGTAGGTGATAGACAAATATCTTTCTTCACTCTAAATTAGTGCTTCTCAAACTACCTGGGGATTTTGTTAAAGTAAGCTTCTGATTCAATACAAATTACCTGGGGATTTTGTTAATATAAGCTTCTCATTCAATTGTCCTGGAGTAAAGAAAATATTCTGCAGTTGAAAAAAGCTAGTTTTCAAACCACATTTTGATTATCAGGAGACTAAATCAGTGGTTCCCAAACATCATTGCATCTCGGATTATTTAAAATTACCTCTATCTGTCTTGCATCCTAATATTTTGATGTAATTGATATGGGGTGCAACTTAGCCACGAGGATGGCCACAGTAGATGATTCTACTGTGCAGCAAAGTTTGTGAGCGACTTGCATTAACTTAGAAAATAAAGCCAATATATAAAAAGTGTATTCATTCTTAATGTGGTCACTACCTAGCTAATTCAGCTTTATAAAGGAAACCCAAGTGCTAACACGCATAAAAACATTTAAAATGTTTACGATGTGTTTTATGTGAGGCAATATGGGACCTCTGCAGAATAACCACAATATTGACTTGGGGCAAAATTCTTCACTGGCTTTTGATCAATGCTGTGATTCATGTCTGTATCACTGTTATCTGAATAGCTATAGAAGTTCTGGCCTGATTCTTTTCAGATATATTTCTCCTTTCAAAACCAAGACTGGTAGAATATCTAGAACTCTACTACTGTCAATTTGAGATATAAACCAACTCGAATTTTGAGTGACATGTAATAGATTTTATGAGCAAGGAAAGAAAATAAAAATATATTGCTAAGAGATACATTGTCTTTATGATGAACCAGGAATTAGTATTTAAATTAGAAGCCAAACATTACCAAGGATCATTGCCAAAAACAAACACAAAAACAAGTTAATAACCAAATAGCAGGTGTCATCTAAGCACACAAAACTCTATTTCATAGTAAAATAATACTCTCTCTGTCTGTTATTAACTTTATGTTCCAGAAATACTTAACTGGAATATTACAGACCTCTATGAGTTAAGTCTGGTTTCTCATTTTAAAATGGATTCTATAATAAAGTTAATAAATATATGCCTCATTCTACATATATATATATATATATATATATATATATATATATATATATGTGTGTGTGTGTGTGTGTGTGTGTGTGTGTAGAAATATAAGTATTTAGATTTTCTCATATATGTACATCACTGTTAGTCATTAAAGTGCTCATCAGCAAATCATAACAATAGTTTTTCTAAACTAAAAATTGCCAGCTAGTCTGAATTCATGTTGATTCAGTTCTTTTCATACTGTAAATACTTACCTAGGTTCACATACTTAACTCTACTAATTAAATACTTAAAATACTTCCTTGAACATAGACCTGCTATCATTCAACATGCTAGTTTTATTAATCAGCCCAGGATTAGAAAATCTACCACCATCCCCTGATCCTGAGCACATTAGCACAATGACTGACATTCCTGGTTTAAAAATAAAACCTTGTCTCAAATATAGTTTCTCCAGTGCTTGGTAATAAATATAGTTTCATAAAAGTTGACATCATTTCTTCTGTTTTCACTGGAATCAAGCATACCCAATATTTCTACTGGGTATCTGACCACATCACTGAAGGCAATTGCGATCTAGTGGATGTTTGAAGAAGGAGGAAGAGGAGGAGAAAGAAGAGACCTGCATAGATGGGGTTAAACCCAAAGAATATCCAATCTCACAGTTGTAATAGCCATTTTGTTTTTGTGTATTAAATATGCCATCCAAAGTTGTTTTTATAGTCCCTTTCCCAGTTAGTATGTGCACATCACACAGAATTGCTTAGGAGGAGAATATTAAGATATACATGCCCACAACTAGTAAATTCATCATGTTTGGGAGTCAAGCAGTACTCCCAGCACACCGTTCTTCTTAGAGGTCAATTCTAACGCACACTGTTTCAAATAGACCCAATTTATCTGCTGATATATATTGAAAATGCAGTAGGATGTGGTCATACACACCCAAAAATACCATCTTCCTGGGGTGGGGGTGGAGAAATCTAAACATTTTTTATAGCAATGCATTATTGGATACCAGATACAAACGTGCCTGTCAGCAATTCTAAAGCAAATTAATTGCATTTATTCGAGCTCATCGATTTCATAGAAAAGAAATTGCTTTACCAACACATCCCTCCTCTCCCACCAGCTAAAGACTCTCCCCACCCCCCACCCCCCAAAATAATAAAAAATAACAACTCGTCACACTTCACTAAGCAACTGACGGAGTATTAAACACTGTCTTCCGAGCTGTGGGAATTAACAAGAAGTGGCCCTCCTGCCAGGATTCCCCGGTGCTGCAACGGACATAGCATCTCCTCCTATCGACCTAGCAGGATGCTCGCTCCCCAAGCACTGCAGTCCCCTCGCTGAGGACTGCCTTGGCCACACGCACATGCAGCGGGAAGTCCCCCGAAGGGGATAGAGACATACCTTTGCTCTCCATTTCGGTCCCCTTTGAGTGCTGGGAAGTTCAATGGAAGTTGGCCGGAAGATGTGGGCCCGCTTCAGATTCCCAAACCTGGGAAGCCAATCTGATGATTTCGCCCGTACTTCCTTCCTTTCCTTCAGGCTTCCTGAAAGATGGGATTTCTTAAACCTTGAAGCTGCAATCAGCCACCAAAGGACACTAAGCAGCAGCAGCAGATTGCTTCTATGAGGGACAGTCTGCAACGTACATCTAGCATTGAAATGCATGCACGGTGCCCGCTCCGAGGATTTTTACCTGGGTCTGGAAGCTGCTAGCAGGAGCTGTCCTCCGAGCTTGGTGCTGCAGGTGTAGTGACAGATCATCCCACTTTGCTTTCTGGATGTACGATTTGCATAGGCGCTGGCACGCATGCGCAGGACATCCTCCCTCCCCTTTTCACCGCCTCCTGCTCCCCGCCCCCTTTGTTTCTCTCCCCAATACCTTCCCTAGTTATCCCCGCCGCCACCGAATAGCTGAAGCGTTGGGGAACAGCGAAGCAATGCAAAAAATAAAGGCTGGACTGGATTTTCCTTTGCAAACTGGAAATGGATTGGATTGGGATTGTGTCCTGGTTTCACATGATTTTTTCCAGGATGGATTACAGAAACCTTAGAAGAAACTATGGTCCACGAGCTGGATCCAGCTTTATTCAGAAGGCAGAACGAGGAGGAAGGAAGAGAAGGGGGTTTAGGAATCCTATTTGTGGGGCATCATTTGGGTTTCTCTCCTTTCTGCTGCAGTAACTTTCCAGGTGAACGCTTTCCCCCTGGAGGACCCACTTCCCCCACTGGATTTATATTTCTTCTGCATTCCTGTTCTCGTTTTGTTTTTTCAGGGGGTGGGATAGGAGTAGCCCTGGAGCTAACAAAGCTTAGTATTCCCCCACTTCTGTGCTGCTCAGTCTTGAATTTCCTTGCCTCCCTGAGATCCCCTTTGCATCTATCCCAAAACATCCATGAGCAGGCGCCAAGGCTTGGAAAGTTCTCTAAACAAATGATACTGAGGATACTGGGAGGGGAGGGGCGTACTCTTTGTAGCTTTTTCCAACAATCAACCAAGAAGTAGTCCCCAAAGGTAGGGAGGCACCTTATTGATATAAGTACTTTAAAACTGTACACATCATCGGTTTATGAAGGTGCAGAGGAGTGCTTTTCCTGTATAAGGCTATAGGAAAAGATGACAAGCCAGAAATTCCTGAAGTACCACTTCCGTATCAGACAATTTTAAAAGCCAGACTATATTTAGTTTATCTGCAAAATGTGTAAGAGGAAATAAATGTGTTCACTAACTTTTTTCTTTCAATAGTCCAAATTCTCCTGAGGGAATATTCTCTCCTTGAGAATAATAGTCTTATTCTCAGGCATAAAAACAAATTTAGAAAACTCTGTTGTCTGGAATAGCTAAGGAGAGAGATATGCAGATTAATCACACCTCAGGTTACACAAAGATCCCTCCATAGTAGACTTCTAATCCCAATTGTCAAAACATTGAAATACAATAAAATGTACTCCCAACAAGAAACCTGAGACTGACTACAATTCAGTTTTCTGGTGATTTAGAAGGCATCCTGGGATTTTCCAGTGTCTGAAGGCCTTGCCTTGATTACAAATATTAATCATGATGGTTCAACCAGACTGGGACATTTATTAGTGGAGGGCTCCTGCTGATGAATGGCTGTGGTTCAGCAAAGCCTACCTCCATGCAGCACTAAGGAATTAAAACACTGGAGTGTGGGATTACAGAGGCCACAACCTAAGGTCTGCTAACCTTTGGGCTCTCATACTGCATGCCAAAATAAATATTTAGAAAAATGACAAAACTCAGGATTTCTTTAAATTATGATAAGTTTAGGAAGTAGGCTAAGAGTGAGAATAGAGTTGTTCCTTAAGAATTAGTTTA
Source organism: Murina feae (assembly GCA_004026665.1). Taxonomy (NCBI): domain Eukaryota; kingdom Metazoa; phylum Chordata; class Mammalia; order Chiroptera; family Vespertilionidae; genus Murina; species Murina feae. The sequence goes on from PVJC01007176.1 coordinate 37,119, forward strand.
GCCCAGCCAGTGTTGCTCAGTGGTTGAGCACAGACCTGTGGATCAGGAGGTTACGGTTTGATTCCTGGTCAGGGCACATACCCAGGTTGTGGGCTCAATCCCCAGTGTGGGCATGCAGGAGGCAGCCGATCAATGATTCTCTCTCATCACTGATGTTTCTCTCTCTCCTTCTCCCTTCCTCTCTGAAATCAATAAAAAAATATATCTAAAAAGAAAGAATGACAATAAGATCAACTCACCACCACAAATGAGTATTCACTGTAAGTCAAAAGAAGTGATCAACTCACTGTCCTACTGGGGTTGTCAGTTCCAAGCTGTCACCAGAATGTAAGCTCCACAAAGACAAAAACCAGGTCCATTTGTTCACTGTTGTGTTTCTGGCTTCTAGTGTGTGGAGCTTAGAAAGTTTGATTTAATACTTGATGAGTTTAATGAAATAAGGCTCTTTCCATGGCTACAAAGCCAGTTCATTTGGCAAGTGGGAGTTATCAATCAGCAATCCTGATGACATAAATAGGATTATAAATGACCTGCAAGAAGCAGATTATCAAGAGGAAGTTAATAGAAGTGTGCAGTGTTTACTGTTGGGCAAAACATAAATTATCAGCTCTAGGTTCAAGTATCTCTTAGGCAGAGTCTTACATGGACCATGCCTTCACAAAGCGTCCAGGAAGTTGGACAATATTAGTCATAAAAGAAGGCAGAATAAAGTAGATGACAAAATTTTCAAAGAAAAAAAGATGATGAGTCAACATGGCAAAGCCATGTGAAAGTAACAATGCTGTGAAGATTAGGTAGCATCTCTCAGAAACCCAACTTATCTTTATTACATACTATGTGTGCATTTTTTATTCTCTTCCTTGAGTGCGGGTGAAATAACAGTCTTCCTAAGAAGAAAATGAGAAGTGATAAAGTTTTAATAGCAATAATACAGGATGCAGGTATGCAATGGATATAAGGAACAGTCTGTAAAAGATGGGAAATGGCAAAAGAGGATGCAGATCATCTGGGTGTATTTTGCCAAGGAATCACCTGTCTGCATCATTTAACAGTAATTTCTCTGAAGGCTATTAGGAGTCTAAAGAGACTTGCAGAGTGGTGAGGCAGAGTAATGATGCATAGGTAAGGCATCTGGAGGCCAACTGACAAACATTTTTGACATTTCTTGTTAAGGACTTTGTTCACTTGACAATATTAGAGATTTACACGTACACTCTCAACCGACAATTTCAAAGACCATCTGTTACACTGGCATGATGCCCACTTAAAATGAGGTGTGCCAATCTCATTAATGTTTAGGTCCCAAATAGATGCATGTTGAAATACTCAGTTCAAAGAGAATACAGGGGGAAGGAAGGGAACACTTTGCAACTAGCTGTCCCTTCCACTCTAAGGATAAGAAACAACATGATGAAATGACATGCAAAAGTAAATTCTCAAATATGGTTGGGATTATTATGAAGAACACCCGACCCCTGAGTTTTGTGATAAGAGTAGACTAAATACACATTGTTTTAGTTAAAAGGTGCACCATTACAATGCTGCCTTGAAGGAAAGTAGACATTTGCAGTAAAGCCATTTTCTCACACTGTACTCTCAGCACCTCACATCTCAAATGCGTAGATGTTCAATATTTTTTTCTGGGAAAAATAGCACATGAATAAGTAGTTCTAAAAGTTCAATATTAATTCATTGAATAAATATTTATTGAGAACCTTCATGTGCCAGATATTATCGTAGGTGTTGGGGTATACCAGTAGTCTGTGGATTCACAGTGTTTACATTAAAGTTTCACAGCTAGAAGAAACTTCAAAATATTATAGTCCAAACATTATATAAAAGTGAAATTGAGTTGAGGCTCAGAGTGGGGGAAAAAAAGCTTTGCCCAAGTCAAGTGGCAAGTTACAAACAAGATTATGAGTCAAGCCTGCTGATGCCCCTTTCCCTCCAGCTTTCTCCATAATGGTATGCCCACTGTGTGCATTCTTTCTTTGGAGGACTTGCCCTGTTTGTATTACACTGACAACTGTTATTTCAGAACTCTATTCATTTCACTTAGTAAACACAACCGGAAGTTTTTACTGGAGGACTAAGAAATGGTAACTACATTAAATGTGTCACCTGCAATGAACGACCACCATAATGTGTTCTACATGACGCCTAATTGATGTGGTGCAAGTGTATCATTTGTGTGATGAATAGCAGCAAAGATTTCTCTCACTACCCGTGCTCTTACTTGGTGAAAACCTTTTTGGTTTATATGTATATTCAAATCCCTATTCACTTAGTGGCTGCAGCTACCCAGGCAAAGAAAAATGCAGAAATGAAGCAATTAACTATATTGCAGTGCCAAAAACTGTGCTATTAAAAGGGGAGGAAAAAATTAATGAGTAATTTCAGCCAAATGAAATTAAATAACAGCAAAAGAATTCAGTAGTATAATGGATCCCACAGCTCTGTTACCCAAGGGCATTATTAAAAGGGACTTGGAGGGCCCTAGCCAGTTTTCCTCAGTGGATAGAGTGTTGACCTGTGGAATGAGCGGTCTGAGGTTCCATTCTGGTCCAGGGCACATGCCCAGGTTTCAGGCTTGATCCCCAGTGACATGCAGGAGGCAGCCAATCAATGATTCTCTCTCATCATTGATGTTTCTATCTCTCTCTCTCCCTCTCCCTTCCTCTCTGAAGTCAATAAAAATATATTTATAAATAAATAAATGGACTTGGAGGATCATGACCACATGTTGATAATATCAACACTCCACAATTTAGAAAATTAAAAGGCGAGTAGATTTTTGTATTTGCGTCTTTAAGAAAGTATTTTCCACACCCTAACTGGTTTGGCTCAGTGGATAGAGCGTCGGTCTGTGGACTGAAGGGTCTCAAGTTAGATTCCAGTTAAGGGCATGTACCTTGGTTGCGGGCACATCCCCAGTGAGGAGTATGCAAGAGGCAACTGGTCAATGTTTCTCTCTCATGGATGTTTCTAACTTCCTATCCCTCTCCTTTTCTCTCTATTAAAAAAAAATCAATAAAATAATATTTTTTTAAAAAAAGAAAGTATTTTCCAGAATTCTTTACATTGTCATTGTTTCCTCTTTAATCATTTTACCCCACTGAGATGACTGCACTGGACTAACTGTTAAAAATCCAAAGATGAGGGTTGTAGTTAGAGGCGGAACCCAGACTGCTGCTATGCATGGATGGTTATTTTGTGTACTGATTTTTATACCCTGAGGTTGTGAGACCATGATGCTGCTGATGTTCCCACACATTCTCTCAGTCATCTGAAGTCTGTCCCAATTTAAAATATCTTGCTTTTCATTTGATTTTAAATTATGCCTATAGCTTATGACTGGCAAACATTTCATTCACCCTACCCAATCACTTTCAAACTCATTCAAATAACATTTTCTCCTTCTCTCTAGAGAATTTCAAGGTATTAATAGTTAATAACTAATAGCTGTTACAATAAGGATATTGGAGAGAGTTGAAACTTAGTGCAGGTTTTTCCTGTCAGAGAAAGGAGTTGGGCAAAACAGTCTGTCAATTCCTTCTACCCCTAACACTGGGAGTCTGTGTCTATGGACCACAGTATCATTTCTCACTGGAAAACACGTTAGCCCTTAGTTCTCACACAGGATGTCATATTCCGTTTGGCACCAATGCCAGAACTCAAAGAGCCACTGGGGCTCTTTTAGATTTATGAGAGACCTGAGGCCCATGGAGGATAAGACTCTCAGATATGAACTTGGAATTTCTTGAATCCAAAGTCGACCCTTTTAACCATTATCTTACAGTCTCTTTTTTAAAAAAATATATATTTGATTTCAGAGAGAACGAGAGAGGGAGAAAGAGATAGAAACATCTATAATGAGCGAGAACCATTGATCAGCTGCCTCATGCATGTCCCCCACCAGGGATCAAGGCCACAACCTGGGCATGTGCCTGACCAGGAATCTAACCATGACTTCCTGGTTCATGGTTCATAAGTTGATGCTCAACCACAAAGCCACACTGGCCAACTATCTTACAATCTCTTTATTCCCTGTGTTGATTAAGTACAAAGCAGTTGAGTACAAAACAGAGACTAGGTTGAAGTGGAGAAAGAGTAGTCTATTAGGCCCCATTAATGTAATTCAACCACTAAATGAAGAGTTAGAAATCCTATCCAAATAGCCTCTTTCCATTTGCCTCACTGCCTCTTTCTCCTCTAAACTTTTCACTTGTTTCTCTCTTTTTCACCCCTTACATCATGCCAGTAATCCAAGCTGGCAGATGACTCAGGCTGTAATAAATAAAGGACAACAAACTCAGTTTCATAGAGCTATTGAATTATGTGGAACTTTGGGTTCACTCCTTCTCAGCCTATTTTATTCAAAATCCAGTTAAAATGTTTGCCCAAGAAACCTCTGAGTCTTCATTGTATTTTCAGTATTTCTCATTCATGTCTTTCTTTTATTTACATGTCTGTCTCACTATAAAGATGAGGTATTCCTCTCACATAGCAGAGTGCCCAGAACTTAATAAGCATATAGTAATAATGAACCAATAAGTGAGTGACAAATGAACAAAGGTCCAGTTTCTAAAACTTTTAATACAGTTGGTTCATTCATTCGTTATACCACAGGGGCAAATGAAAGTGAGCTTTGAATATCACTGCTTTTTCTACACTCGATCTACTTATTCTTGTTTTTTTTCTCTCTGAACCTCCAGGTTGGAGAAAGAGGTCTCTACATCTGTCTTTTTACACTTTCTTCACTCTTTCCTTTTTCTCTCTCTCTAGTCTTAGAATTTCCCACCTCCCTAACAGTTTATTTCCCCCTCCTCTAATACCACTTACACACACAGAGAGAGACATACACACACACTCCTCATTAACTAACCATCTCCCTGCTCATATACCTCCATGAGCTGAATCAGCATCCTAACTCAGTCAAGAAAAGAAGAATGCATGAATGGCAAATAGTCCATGGATTTGATTTTCTAGTATCAAGTTCTGCATATAAGTAAATGTTACTGTTTGATCCTGTTACCCACTTCCTTTAGTTTTGTTCCACTTATTATTTCTCATTTTAAGCCAGGGAACTTAAAATACCTACATTCTTGGTTTTATCTCTGAATAGAGAATGTTTCTTCCCCTCCTTAAGTGAAATGTTAGCTTCCTTGGCTAAATATAGCAATCATTCGTCAAGAATCCTCCAAGAATACAAAGAGCCACTCTATCCTTCTAATAATGGATGTGGTGTTTTCTCAACTGAACGTAAGTATGTTAGAAAAGCACATTTTAAAAGATGACGTATTCTTGTAGGATACATTACTGTGTATTTGTAAACCCATTTCCACATTGATGCGCATGCCAGCTCATTTGCTATTATTACACTCAGCATTATTTGCTCCAGATCATTGTGCCAAAAGATAATGTCTTAGAAGCACAGAAAGTAGGCATTTGGGGGCAGTACAGATGGAGATGAGAGAATCACCAAGAGAATGGTGCCTTCTTACATTGAGTTTTTTGTGTTTTTTTTTATTTAAATTCTTTATTGTTTAAGGTATTACCTAAGTCTCCTTCTTCCCCCATTGACCTCTTCCTGGTTGCCCCCATCCCTACCACATGCCCTCACCACTACCCTCCCCCCAGCCCCAGTCTGTGACCATTGGTTATGCTTATATTCATGCATAAAAGTCTTTTGGTTGATCTCTTACCCCCTCTTGCCCCCGCCTTCCCTCATAGGCTGGACAGTATGTTCGATGCTTCTATGACTTTTGCTTCTTAATTATCTTAAAGGGTGGAGATTATGCAACAAGTATTACCTAGGTCCTGAATGGAGGACCAGGGGAGTCTAAATGCAACAAAAATGGCTCTGGCCAGTGTGGTCAGTTGGTTGGGCATCATCCTATGAACCAGGAGGTTGCTGGTTAGATCCCCGACCAAGGGCACATACCCAGGTTGTGGACTCGATCCCTGGTAGGCTGCAAGCAAGAGGCAGTGTATCGGTGTTATGCTCTCTCATTGATGTTTCTCTCTTTCTCTCTCTCTACCTTCCTCTCTCTCTAAAATTCAATAAACTATTTTAAAATTGTTGAAATACATAAATGCAACAAAGATGAAAGAAAATTTTTAAGTGTAATAGTTTATCCATCTTAATTATAAGCTGAAAATCAAAATTCAGAAGAGATATCAACACTGAGAAGAATCACATAAGTTTATAAAATTAAGTTAAACATCTTTCTTCATGGATTATGTATCCGATAAGATTAAAATGTAACAATTTTATCACTCATAAAATTGCTTAGAGGAGAATGATCTGTTCTTGTATGGCATCAGAAAACTTATCTAAAGGACAGTGTAACAATGTAGGAAGTCAAACTTCCTTCTCAAGTTGAAGGTAGCTCTAAAGCCTATTTTAAGATACTGGGCTAGTTTGTATTTATATGCATTTATATTATACATTTAATTTAAAAAACTGATCAATTTTTGTCTCACATCATGCTGGGTGCTTTATACGCACTACCTAATTAAATCATCATAATAACACTGATAAGAAACTGAGGCTGCAAGATGATATGTTATTTGCCCAAAGTATAGAGTCAGTGGCTATAGAGTTAGAAACCAACTAGTTATTTCCAGAATTTAAATGTTCAATCTTTGCACATGCCTCAAGGACATATATGTAGTAGGTAGGACATCTCTCACCACTAGTATTTGGATAAACTAGTGCTACAGGAGCTCAAAGAGGGAGTGCATTTCTTTAGCAGTTAGAGAAGGGACAGGACACCCTGAAGGATGAAAAGACTATTCCAGTGAAGAAGAGAAAGCCATTTCTGGCAGAAGTTTTAGCACTAAACTCTAAGTAGAGAGAGGCTGTAGAGCGCATTTGATTTGAACAACTAGTCTGGTGTTCCTGAAGTGGGAAAAAGAGGTACTGGGCCCGGTGTGGCTCAGTTGGTTGAGCATCATCCCATGCACCAAAAGATTGTGGTTTGATTCTCCCTGTGGTTTGATGCCAGGATTGGGGCTTGATACCCAGTAGGGGGTGTGCAGGCGGTGGCTGATCTATTTTTATCTCTCCCTCTCCCTTCCTCTCTCCCTAAAAGCAATAAAACATTTTTTTAAAAAGAGATACTGAATTGAGTATAGAGCTTTAACCCTCAAGATTCCAGGAAGGGCAAGGGGAAAAAATGGAGATCTATCTATCATCTGTTGTAATACTTATCTATCACTTGTTGTAATACTTTAAGCAATGAAATAAAAAAAAAAAGATTCCCATTAGAACATCACCATTACCATATCTAAGAGAACAATTTTAATTTCTGTCCCTCTGGCCTTCATCATTTCAAGTAGTTTTTACAAATGTTGGAGCAGAGCTGTCTGAATGGAAGGGCCATCCAATAACTTATTTTCCTCTATTGAATCTCTTGGCATGCTCTCCCTTGGACTTCGCATTTACTGTGTTCATGTTCACTTGATCAATCAGGCATAGCACTTTGACTTCAAATACTGCATCTTGCTTATATGTTTTCCCCCAGACCTATCCTTCCCTGTGCAGCTTCTTTGAGGGTACAGCCTTGACTTTCCAGTTGTTGAGGCTGCACAAAACAAACTGTGGCCACATGCAAATTTAGATACTCATCCTTTGATCTCATCCACTCAGCAATTTGATCCTAGACTTTTTCTCTCTAGTTGCCACGAGCTTTCCATCTGACTTGCATTTAATTAGGCCCTTAATCAGCATGATGCAAGATCCAACTTTTGACCTCCAAGCTGTGCTTCTATCTTTCTTCTTTAAGTCCATGAGTTCTAGAACAACCTTCAGAAAGCCCTTCCAGCTCTCCTCTGCCAGAGTGTCTGCTCCCCTAGAAGTCCCATTGGCTCACCTTTTCCATCAGCCCTGTCACGGAGGTATGGTCAAGAGCCTGAAAAGTGATAGCGTAATTTATTTACCACTGACACTGCATACTATCCACTTTGCATATATTACATTTAATCCTACAAATGTTCAAGTTTGTGAACGATTATTCCTAAGGCTCACAAGTAAGTAAAGCTCACAAATGTGGTTGAGTTTCACATGTGGTTGGAATCTGTAATCATGGGTGAACTCAATCTCAACGCTTCTCTCCCAATGCAATTTCTAACTTTAACTTTTTCTCCAATTTATTTCTATTTATTTTTTAATATGTTACTGCTACAATAAACATGAAAAATTGTTTTAATTTGAATGCTCATGAAATTGTGCCAAGAAATTAAAATATCCTGATTGCCTAGGCTCAGGAGAACTAAAGTATGATAAATATCACCAAGTAGGTGAACTCCTATTATTCTCAAGAAAATGCTAATAGTTGGAGAAGTTTATCACAGCACTTTGGTGAATATTTAAATGACCAGCTGTAAAATTTTGTATAATGGAAGGATATCATCAGTTTCATACCCTCAGCTATTGACATTGTTAATAGGTCTCAGTTAAGCCAGATCTTTTAAAAACTTGTTTACATTTGAGAAATGGTGTGATATGTATTAAAAGTGACTGTTGGGTAAAAACCTAGGCACTCTGAAACACTAATTTTGTCAACCTTTAAACTCTACAAATATGCTTAACTTGTATTTTCAATATAATTTTAAAAAACGGTAGCTCTGTAGTCCTGCCCTGTGGTACTTAGTGGTTTGAGCACTGGCCCACACACTGAAGGGTTGCAGGATCATTTCCTAGTCAAGGGCATGCACCTGGGTGGCAGGTTCAATTCCCCAGTCCAGTGAGGGAATGTGCAGGAAGCAACTAATCAATGTGTCTCTCTCACATCAATGTCCCTCTCTTTCTCTTTCTCCTCCTCTTTCCCTCCCTTCTACTAAGAAAAAATATATATAAATATAAATATAAATATAAATATAAATATAGCCAGATAACATTCATGCACTGCAGGGGGAATGGTGTCTTTCAGCCCAGCCTGCGCCCTCTCACACTCTGGGATCCCCCAGGGGATGTCCACCTAAGCCAGCAGGCAGACATCTCTTGAGGGGTCCTTAACACTGCCGTGGAGGCAGGAGAGACTCCTGCCACCACCACTGCACTCACCAGCCATGAGTCCAGCTTCTGGCTGAGTGGTGCTCTCCCTATGGGAGCATACTGACCACCAGGGGGCAACTTCTGCATTGATCATCTGTCCCCTGGTGGCCAGTGCACATCATAGTGACCAGTTGTTCTGTGTTCTGTCATTTGGTCAATTTGTATGTTAGGATTTTTTATATAGGAGATATATATATACTCAATATATATATATATATTAGAGGCCTGGTGCACAAAAACTTTTGCACTTGGTGGGGGGGCATCCCTCAGCCTGGCCTGTGCCCTCTCGCAATCTGGAGCCCCTCAGAGGATGTCCACTTGCCAGCGGGGAGCAGGCCTAAGCTGCAGTTGGACATCCTTAGCACTGCTGAGGAGACAGGAGAGGCTCTCACCACCACTGCTGTACTGACAGCCATTAGCCTGGCTTGTGGCTGAGCAGAGCTCCCCCTGTGGGAATGTACTGACCACCAGGGGAAGCTCCTGCATTGAGCATCTGCCCCTGGTGGTCAGTGTGTGTCATAGTGACTAGTCATTCCCAGTGGTTCTGCTGTTAGGGTCAATTTGCATATTACCCTTTTATTATATAGAATAGAGGCCTGGTGCATGGGTGAGGGCCGGCTGGTTTACCCTGAAGGCTGTCCTGGATCAGGGTGGGGATCCTGCTGGGGTGCCTGGCCAGGCTGGGTGAGTGGCTGATGGTTGTTTACAGTCCCTTCAAGGTGGGTGACCCCCACTGGGGTGCCTGGCCAGCCTGGGTGAGGGGTTGAGGGCCATTTTCAGGCTGGCCACATCCCCTTCAGGAAGGGGGTCCCTGCTGGGGTGCCTGGCCAGCCTGGGTGAGGGGCTGATGGCTGTTTGCAGCAAGGCTGGCTGAAAGCAGGTATCTGGAATTTATTTATCTTCTATAATTAAAACTTTGTTGCTTTAACTGGAGCCCAGTTCAGGTTGCCCTTGACAACCCAGGCTTCCAGCATTTCCTTGAGCCCAAGCCGGCTAGAAGCAGGTATCTGGGGTTTATTGATCTTCTATAATTGAAACTTTGTTGCTTTGAGCAGAGGCCACAGCCGGCCAATGCGGGCGGGAACCTTAGCTTCCCACCTTGCCTGGGCAAGCCGCCTGCTTGTTCCAGCTCCGTGGCTGCCGGCTGCCATCTTGGCTGGGTTAATTTGCATATAGTCTCTCTGATTGGCTAGTGGGAATGGCTTAAGTGTAGCAGAGTGGCACCAATTTCATATTACTCTTTTATTAGATTAGATATTGAAAAACATATCCTCAGATGAAGATTAACAATAACAAAAAATTAGTTATGTAGCAGCAGTAGCATTCTCACTGCTACATTTCTAGCCTCATCTCCCACTTCTACCAGTGCCTGCCCTTGTTTCCATCCGTGGACCTCCCATTATTTCCCTAAATATGTCATTCTGTGTCATGTATCTGTGTTCATCTGTGCTGCTCTATCTGCCTGTAAAGACCAGATTTCATGCTCCCTTTTTTTTTAGCTCACTCAAAAATCAGCACAGGTGTCAGCCCCCCCAGGGAGCTTTCTTCCTATGTGATTTGATGCTTCCCACCCTGGGTTCTCATAGAACGCTGAATATTTCTTTTTCATGACTTAAAGTTCTGGGTGACCTTAGGTCTTCCCTTTCAAACTTTGTAACCTTTATGAGGTAAAGCATTGTGGAATCATAGGCACAATATCTAGTAGAGTACACCTAATAGGGAATAATAAATATTACTTGAAGGCAGGAAGAAAGGGTGATCCTGAAGGAAAATGGAGGCTTACGGCAAGTATGTGACTTGTCTATCACAAAGCTGATAAGTGACAGAGTTCCCATAGAATCCATTTCTCCTGCATCCCTGACCCAAACCCAATCCACTATTCCACACTTCTCTGTCACTAGCTTGGGGCAAGGATATTTTTTTTGAAGTGGATCTATATATGTACACACATATAGGTAATCATTTGATGAACTTCTTAAAGAATTTGAAACAGAAATACTTAAAAGTGAATATATTACTTGGAAGTAAACTAGACAACTATGTTAACATACTAAATCACTAGCAATATTACAATCTATACTATCTATACTAACAAAAGAATAATATGCTAATTAGACCAGATGTCTTTCAGACGTCTACTGGACTTCCTTCTGGAAAAAGCTATGGTGGTGGGGGCCAAGACAGAGGTAATTAGGGGCAATCATGGAGGCAGGCAGAGTGATTAGGGGCAATCAGACAGGCAGGCAGGTGAGCAGTTAGGAGCCAGTGGTCCCAGATTGTGAGAAGGATGTCTAACTGCCAGTTTAGGCCCAATCCCTATGGATATAGGCCAGGCTGAGGGACAAACCCCTGTGTGTGTGCACCGGGCCTCTAGTCTATATATATATATATAAGCCTAACCAACCATCTGACCATTTGACCGTCCAACCAGTAGCTATCATGTGCACCATCCAACCAGTAGCTATGATGTGCACTGACCACCAGTGACTTGGCAGCTGCAGTTCTCGGGTGATGCACCTGGAACCAGAGAGGAGGGAGAGCAATTCCAGGGTGTGTCACCTAAGAACCACCCTCTCACAATCCAGGACTCTGCAATCCGGGACCCCTCAGGGGATGTTGGAGAGCTGGTTTTGGCCTGATCCCTGCAGGCCAGGCCAAGGGACCTTACTGGTGCATGAATCATGCACTAGGTCTCTAGTCTTCATATAAAATGAAGAACAAGGGGAAGCTACTTCTAAAAATGTACCTATGTATTTCCTTCTATTTAAACCAAGAAGAAGTGATTCTGTAATTCAAAAGAACATAATCAAAAGGAAGATAGAGGAGTTTCCTTTTTATTTTTTTTTTCATCCAAGCCCAAATATTATTTATCAAATAAAACTAATAACCCATTATGGTTATTGAGATTCTAGGGTCATTTTGCCAAAAGCAAGAAAAGTATTAATGGTAATTATACTAAATCCCAACTAAAACAGTGATTAGAAAGACCATTATGGTAGATTTTTCTGAGCCTTCATCCATCAGGAATTTTAATGTCATTTATATTCCAAGAAGAGGTTGAATTTCAAGTTGCTCAGAGAAATCTATGACATATGAGAGACTGGATGAATTGTGAAATAGAAACTCTAGACTAAGAATTTAGTTTGTGATGGGTAATCATTAAATGCTTCCACACGGCACTTACAAAGTTTTACAGGTTTGTGTATCCAATTAAGCAGAAGTTAAGCTGGCTGTTACAGTGACTGACAAGAACTTTTCCCATTGCACCTGCCTGTTGTACTCTCCGTCTATCCTAACAGGACCACTCTAGGTGCCCAGGAAAAGCTTCTGCCTCTCAGTGTCTAGCATATTGTTCACCAACCAATCTTTCTTTAACACCTTTACTGAGGTATAATTGATATGCAAAGAACTTCATGTATTAAATGTATATAGTTTGATGAGCTTTTACAAATGCATATACCTCTGAAACCACCACCAAATCAGGGTTACTTCCAAAAGTTTATTTGAATCTTTTTATTTTTGTTGTTTGGTTGTGTGTTTGTGTATGTGTGTGTCTGTTAAGAACACTGAACATGAGATCCATCCTCTTAACACATATTTCAATGCATAATCCAATATTGCTGTGATATACTACAGGTACTGTGTTATACAGAAGGTCTCTAGAACTTAGTTATCTGGCATGACTGAAACTTTATATCAATTGAACAATATTTTTTCCTCAAATTCTTCTTAATTATCTACAAAATTATTCTAAGCTAGAGGCCCGGTGCATGAAATTCATGCATGGAGGGGGTTGTCCCTCAGCCTGACCTGCACCCTCTCCAATCCGGGACCCTACGGGATCAGGCCTATACCGGCAGTCAGATATCCCTCTCACAATCCAGAACCGCTGGCTCTTAACCACTCACCTGCCTTACTGATTGCCCCTAACTCCTCTACCTGCATGAATGATCACCCCTAACCACTCTGCATGTCTGTCTGATGCCCCTAACTGCTTCCCTGCCTGCCTGATTGTCCCTAACCACCTCTGCCTCATACCCTGCCACCGTGGCTTTGTTTGAAAGAATGTTTTGAGGACGTCTGGTTTATCCAGTCTAATTAGTATATTACCCTTTTATTAGTATAGATACCATATTCTATAAATAGAACAAAATGAAAAACCTTTTCTGGTTCCACTAAATAAATCCTTTTTACTCTTTGTATAATTTGTGTAAACAAATTTCATCAGGAACTATTAGTTGAATGAGTGGCCCCTTCTAATTATTTTTATATGTTTCTTTTTATAAACAAAAAAAAATGTTTTTCTTGATTTGCATCTCTAGAATGATTAGTGACTTTGAACATGTTTTCATATGTCTCTTGGCCTTCTGTATGTCCTCTTTCAAAAAGTATCTATTTAGGTCCTTTGCCCATTTTTTCATTGGATTGTTTATCCTCCTTTTGTTAAGTTGTTGAGTTCCCTGTAAATGTTGGAGATTAAACCCTTATCGGAGATAACACTGGCAAATATGTTCTCTCATGAAGTGGGCTTTCTTGTTGTTTTGTTGATGGTTTTGTTTGTTTGTTTGTTTGTTTGTTTTGCTGCACAGAGTTTTTTATTTTAATGTAGTCCCATTTGTTTATTTTCTCTTTAGGTTCCATTGTCCTAGGAGCTGTATTGGTAAAGATATTGCTAAGAGATATGTCTGATATCTTGCTGCGTATGGATTCTTCTAAGATTTTTATGGTTTCCCATTTTACATTTAAGTCCACTATCCATTTTGCGTTTATTTTTGTGTGTAGTGTAAGTTGGTAGTCTAGTTTCATTTTTTTGCATGTATCTGTCCAATTTTCCCAACACCATTAATTGAAGAGACTGTTTTGACTTCACTATATGCTCTTGCCTCCTTTGTCAAATATTAATTGAGCATAATAGCTTGGGTTGATGTCTGTGTTCTCTGTTCTGTTCCATTGGTCTATATGTCTGTTTGTGTGTATGTGTGTGTGTGTCAGTACCAGGCAGTTTTGAGAACAGTAGTTTTGTAATATAGTTTGATATCTGATACTGTGATCCCTCCAACTTTGTTCTTCTTTCTCAGGATTTCTGTAGCTATTTGGAGTCTTTTTTTTTTATTCCATATGAATTTTGGGAGAGTTTGTTCTAAGTCTGTAAAAGATGTCATTGGTATTTTAATGGGGATTATACTAAATGTATAGATTGCTTTGGGTAGTATGGACATTTTAATGATGTTGATTCTACCAATCCATGAACACAGCATGACAATGAGGTACCATCTCACACCTGTCAGTATAGCTATCATCAACAAATCAACAAATGACAAGTACTGGAGAGGATGCAGAGAAAAAGGAACCCTCATTCACTGTTGGTGGGAATGCAGACTAGTGCAGCCACTGTGGAAAACAGTATGGAGTTTCCTCAAAAAACTAAAAATGAAACTGCCATTTGATCCAGTAAACCCACTGCTAGGAATATATCCCAAGGAATCAGAAACACCAATCAGAAAGGATATATGTACCCTTATGTTCATAGCAGCACAATTTACAAAAGCTAAAATTTCAAAACAGCCATAACCGGTTTGGCTCAGTGGAGCATCAGCCTGTGGACTGAAGGGTCCCAGGTTCGATTCCAGTCAAGAGCATGTACCTTGGTTGCAGGCACATCCCCAGTGGGAGGTGTGCAGGAGGCAGCTGATCGATGTTTCTCTCTGATCGATGTTTCTAACTCTCTATCCCTCTCCCTTCCTCTCTGTAAAAAATCAATAAAATGTATATTAAAAAAAATAAAAACAGCCTAAGTGCCCATCAGCAGATGAGTGGATTAAAAAACTGTGGTACATCTACACAATGGAATACTAGCTGCAGTAAAAAACAAGGAACTATTACCATTTTCAACAGCATGGATGGACCTGGAGAGCATTATGCTAAGCCAAATAGGTCAGTCAGAGAAAGATAAATATCCCATGATCTCACTCATTTGTGGGATATAATAAACAATATAAACTAATGAACAAAAATAGATCCGGAGACATAGAAGCATCAAACAGACCGTCCAACCTCAGAGGGAAGACGGGGGTGGGTGATTGGGTAAGAGAGCAACCAAAGCACTTGTATGCATGCATATAAGCATAACCCATGGGCACAGACAGTAGGGGGGTGAGGGTATGTGCTGGGGGTAGGAACGGTCAGAGAGGGGACAATGGGGAGAAAAGGGAGATATATGTAATACTTTTAACATAAAGAACTTTTT
>PVJC01007177.1:0-47700 GCA_004026665.1 Murina feae
TACAGTGGGAGAATTTCTGTGCTGGAGACACCCTTATGGGGCAAGAGTTGTTTCAGTGGAGCTTTTATGCTCACTGCATCTGCCCCGAGTGTGTTCCTTGTGGATCTGTTTTGTTTAGGTTAGTCCCACTCTGGCCACTGGGTTGGGGCTGGCTCCTGTATCTTTAAGGAGGCGTTGATTAAGCCTCTGCCCTAGCTCTCACGCAGCTTGGGAGGGGCGGGGCCTCGGGGAGTTTGTACGGCGGGGCGGAGCAAATAGCTATGGCGCTTTTCAGCGCTGCGCTGAGAGACACCAGGTCTCTGTGTCCCACGGTAATTGCTGCAAGCTACGCTGAGAGAAACCCGCTTTGAATTTCCTCCTGGTGCCAGTCAGTCCCCCTTCTCTGGGTGTCTGGGTCCTTAGAAACTCGCTTGGAACTGGAGTTCAGAGCCGCTGGGGACTTGTGGCTCTCTCCGTTTTGGAAAAAAACCGCATTCCCCGGCGCCAGCCCTTCCCCGAGCCCCATGCGTGCGCCTCCGTACCTCTGTACTTTGCTTCCGCTGCTCCTCTGAGTCTCAGACTCTTCTCTAGTTGTAGGATTTTCACTCAGCCAGCCTTCCTGTGGGTGTGAGTGGTGTCCGTGTGTTCTTTTCGAGGTTTTTCTGAAATAGTTGTTCACGGCTGCATTTACGGTGTCTACCCTATGCCGCCATCTTGTTTGTTTCCTTCCCTTTGCCCATTTTTTGATTGGATTGTTTATCTTCCTTTTGTTAAGTTGTATGAGTTCCCTGTAAATTTTGGAGGTTAAACCCTGATTGGAGATAACATTAGCAAATATGTTCTCCCTTGACCCTCTATTCTTTAAATTTTACTTATATGACTAATAAAACCAATCTTCTTTCCCACAAGTGTTCCAACCTCCCCCCTCCCATAATAGTCCACCCACTCCCAGCCCCCTCTCAGCCCACTGGTGCTCTGTAGCATGTGTTGGGCTGCCCATTCCCAGTGCTGTCCTCCCTCCTCACCTTGCTAGGGCTGACTCCCCATGCAGGGCAGCCCTCTTATGAAGACACCCTTCCATTCCCTCTAGGACTTTAAGAGGATGGTGTTAGGTGGCACCTTGCTCTGGGCCATTGCAACTTCCCACCCCCAGGCACAGGCACCTGCTTGGTTCCACTAAGTGCCTGGCTATACAGTCCAATTGGTCAGGGGAGAGAAAGGAAAGAGGAATAGGATGAGAATTGAAGTATTTTTAATATTTTGAAAAGTTCTAATAATAAACTGGTATTACTTTTATAAATTTTAAAGGGTGATATTTGGGGTATTTTTTTTTACTTGAAAGATCAGAGTCTAATACATTAGACCAAGGGTTAGCAAACTTTTTCCATAAAGGGCCGGATATTAAACATTTTTGGCTATGTGGGCTATGGCAACTACTCAACTCTGCCACTGTAGAGGAAAACCAAATGGCCATACCTATGTTCCAATATGACTTCATTTACAAAAGTAGCCTGCTGTATTTGGCCCCTGGGCCACAGTGTGCCAACCCTTGTACATATATGTAGGGTTTGGATGCAATAAGCCAAGGTTCAAGCTTGAGCACTCGCCTTCAATATCTGTGAGACCTTGGAAAGTCACTTAACCTCTCTGAGCCTCAGCTGAAGTTTTTATGAGGCTAGCCTGGGCTATCAGATGTGAAATACATTGTAAACAGTAAAAGGTTACCTGATACTTACCTAGAAATCAGTTCTAAGAGGGTGAGGCGATGGAACACCTTATAAGCGGTTGGATTTTATAGCAGTTAATATGAAAATGGAATAAGAGGAAGATTAATTTGGCAGTGATTCAGGAGGTGAAAAAATACACTGAAAGTTAAGAGCTGAGAAGTGTGCTAGAGCCTGAGGGTGGTCATAGAAACAGGTCCAGCGCAGACTAAGGAGGAGGAAGCTGTGGGTTTTTATGAGCCATATACCAAGGAAAACAAATGGTGGGAGGAGAAAAGAGGGAGAGGAGGAAAGGAAAGAGAATGAGACTGAGGATGAGAGGGAGAAGGAAAGCTGGAAAGAGATACGTTTTTAGACTCATTTATCCAAAAAACATTATTGACAGGCTGTAGCCAGTCACACTGACATTGTAAAAATACTTAGGCTTAAACTGAACATCACACTTTTTGATCAAGCATATGACGCAGGGAAAGATTTGCCTAAGATTTCAAGGATATTAATTTAGAAGCCTCAAAAACCAAGGAAGGGAACACCTGCCTGCAGGATTTGGTAAGAAATGCTTAATATGATATTGTTATAAGAACAAGCAAGTTTTTCTACATCTCATGTGGAATGACTTCTCAGGGGTCCAGGAGGGCTGGCCAGTCTTGAGAACATCTTGTTGATATTTCCCCAATGATTGTCCAGCTTCACCTTTCCATAACCTTTGAAGCTCCTTAGCACCACTGGCCTTTAGGACTAGCTTGTTAGTGAGAAATGACTGAAGATGAAAATTTTGCCATTAACTTCTAACTCTGCCACTGTATAAGAAAAACAAACAGTCACAGCTATGTTCCAGGACTCTGAAAATGATCACAAAATGTCCACTGGGCCTAACATTGGGTTAAAAATTCCTGGATTATTAAAAGAAATCTGTTCTAGCAATAACAGGATTTGTTTTTCAGTTCCAGCAAAGATATTAGTTGTGAATTTCAGGCAAATACAATTATCATGAGGTGGTGGGATAATACTTTGGAAAAATGAATTTTGTGTTCCTTCTTCTCCTCTATGATTATTCGCCCTTCCTGCCTGCAGAAATAGGACTACCCTCTATACAAGGGTATGACAATCTTTTACCAGAACATGACAATCTTTTAAAGCTTAAAAACAATGAGTTCAGGTGTGTGTGTGTGTGTGTGTGTGTGTGTGTGTATGTGTGTGTATGTGTGTGTATGTGTGTGTGTGTGTGTGTGTGGTGGTGGTAGTGCTAAGGGGGGAATGTCAGAAGTAGAAGCAGAAGCAGCTTTTTTTTTCTGCTCCTAACTTTTTGGTATTGGCTCTATTAACTATGGTAAGATCCCCCTTTTTAGGACAAGGGATCTTACCTTATTCCTGCTCTATTACAAGCATCAAGCACAGTGCCCAGTGATCATTGGTGCTTAGTAAATGAATGAACAAATATAAGACCTTGGGTAAGTCACTTACCCTACCTGGATCCATTTTTAAATTTCTAACTAATATTACCATTTTGATTTGATACAAAGAAATAAAATGTGCTCCATCACTAGTAAGACTTATGTTGACTTAATGTGATGATGATGAACAGGAAATGGTATTGTGATGCACCCAGATGTCTCTGCACATTTTTCCTTTTACCCAGGACAATCTGGAGGACCCTTTAACTATCCAAAGGAAACAGATTGAGACATTGTGTAAAAACCTGGGAGTAAATATTTTCATCTAAGTTAGAGAAAGAATGATATGCAGGTCCTATGTTAATCCCAGACCCAACATTATTCTAGATAAGTGAAGATGAGGGGTCCGTTGGAAGAAGGGTTGAAACATTCATCTGTAGGTGACAGAGAGGCCATTAAAATTCTTCAAAAAAGGCACGGACAAGAATGCTAATGGACTGGCTTGGTGCCTGCTTTGAAGCTTGAACATAGCAAGAAAGACCTCAGAAATTACCAGTTCTCAGCCCAATGTTACAGCCCTTTCTCACTTATTATACATACTTCCTTTTTAATGAAGTTCTAATTTAAGGATCTATGTCAGATGGGGATGATTTGGAAACATTTTAGGGACCCAAGGCTTATCAAAGTACTTAAATGGTCATGGGATGATGAAAAGGAATGTGTGTGTTCAAATATAAATGAAGAATGATTTGAAGGTTGGGCACAAGCGATAGCAGATGGTAGCTATTAATTATTAGCCTATTACTAAAGCTTCAATGCAGTAAGGAAGAAGGTATTCTATGTCTGACTCATTATCATGTAACCCTTGTAATGCTTTGATTTCTTGTAAGAACAGTAAAGGAAGACATTTCCTCCCTCTGTTGATGCCAAGAGTTCTCTCTGATGTTCAAGAGAAGAACTGTGTAGCCACTGATGGGATAATATTGTATTAAATTCCTGAGCATATGTATAAAAGGCTTCATAGAGAGAGAGGGGAAAAAAAAAAAGACCAGTGATATTACTACTAATGCACCATTCTTAAGAAAATATTTTGTATCTCTTGTTTCTTAACTAACGCAGTTCTACGAGACAGAGCTGGGCATGTGGGGATTTGAGACCCCCCGCTCAGCTTTGTCTGCATTTAGGTAGCACACATAATAAGCGTGTAGTCGGTTTGTGCCCTAGTCGAGCGGTTTTAATAAACCCCTACAAGCATTTTAGATCTCAAGCCGGCAAGGGTGTGTGTGGGGTAATGCTAGATATGGGTCGAGCCCAACTTTATGAATGAAGTGCCTACATGTCATGAATGTTTCAATAGGTCCCCTAACAAGGGTAATTGGGCCTCCAGGGAGCTTCCCCAAGCCTCCCAGTTAAATCTGCCGGTGGTGAGGATGCTCAGGCCTTGAAGGTAAGCGGAACCATTCCTGAACCCAAGGGTCAAACAGGCCTCGGGGAAATAGTAGGGAGCTGTCATTTAACATTATCGCCGACATGTACTGTATTTCCAAGCAGCCTGCAAAGGGAGCCAGCGGCATGCGTGCATGGCCCCGAGCTGCAGGGTGGTAGCATGTCACATGCCTGGTAACAGAAGGGATAAGCATCCCGGTACAAACTTGACATATATAAATTGATTACATAAGTGGGCAGTGGTGGTCCTTTCAAGTACACTCCTTTTGTTTGAGCTTTACAGTAAAATTACCAGCAGCAGTTTACAATTAAGGGGAATAATAATAACCGAATATGCTTTCATCTGCACATACAATTACAATGAACTGCATGCCTTAATAGGATTGTGAAAAATCTGCGTTTGACCCATACAAAAAAGTAAACATTCTTGTTCTGGATACTATATCATTATCACAACAAAGAGAAACTCCTGAAATCTGATGATTTAAACATCTGGAGAATGTTAATCACTTCAAAATGACGGATGTTTTTTATTTCGGCTTTTGACAGACACACTCCTTTCATAGATAGATGATTATTTACATAAATTACATCATCAATGTGAAAAAGAATCGGAATAACTTCAAAGGATAAAATGCTTAATTAAAAAGAGACTTGCATTTCTATTTTTCTCCCTTTCTCTGTGTTTTTTTTTTCCCCCTTCAAAGGAGGAGGAAAATACCCACTTACTTGGCAAAGCCACCAGTTCCTTTGTAGGTGACTATGAGCTACATCAATTGTCCTTTTGAATTGTTTCATGGAGAAGACAATCACCTTTAAGAATAAATCGCTCTGCTGTTAGTGCCCTGAAACCTGCTCACTACTTTGAACTCACTTCTGACTTCATGGTTCCCCTTGGGTCAATGAGTGTGCAGTTCACGCCTCGCCTCCACCGCAGTGGGTGAAACCCAGCAGATTCAAGCTCAAGTTGTCTGAGACTCACCCTGATTCCCCATTCAGACTCCCACCTTAGCCTTGGTAGATGGAGGGAAATAAAAAAAAAAAACTCAGCTCTGAACCATTTCGTTTCCTTGTTGATGGGGGTGGGGAAGGGAGGGAGAAGACTCAAGAGCAGCCCAAGAAAAACCTGGTTTTTGCTTATTAAGGACAGGCCCCCCGGCACAGTGGCTGCAGTCCCTCAGGGCGGCCTCTGACTGGCCGTGTGCTGTCTGATGCCGGTGGGGAGAGCCGGTGCAATTTGGCTGATCCACTACAATTTCCTCCTACACTCGGAGCTGATCTGCAGGCTGACCTTAGACAATTTGTCTTCTTTCAGGGAGAAATGTCACCCGAAAGGAAGCTATTAAGTCAAGAAGGTAATTCTCTCAGAACAGTCCACTGTATAAACAGAACTTGACCTCAGGTAATTTATTGCTGGTCCCTAACAAAGAGACTTAAGATATAAGTCCCTGATAGAGTCGAGATCAGAATCTGTCAATGGAAAGGGCAAGCCAGAGCCTCCTAGGGTTTCTTCTGAGAGGCCAAATTTAGAGTGAGGGCCAGGTTACTATAGTCTTCAAACAAGAAGAGTGACGTTTGGTCACTCAAAATGTAAGTTTGTTAGTAAATCGATAGTCTGTGCTTGCACAGCGAAGCCACTCTAATTGTCTTGTTCAGTGTATATTCTTACTCATTTGTATTAGGCTAATATCTAACCATGACATACAGGTTATATTTTCTTAAAAGCCCAGATTGCTAAGGGACTGGTTTGTAGTTTTAAAACTGGGAGGGAAATGAAAAGTTACATTTCTGAATTGAGCGAATGAATCCTCACTCGGGGTCTCAGAGAACAATCGGGAGCAGCCCAGGGTTCAGGACCAAAGAAGGTCCGGCAGCTGAGCTGTTTCCTGACAATATGATGTGGATGCTGCTTATCGGATAATAGAGAGGTTTCTAAAAACAGGGGAAAGGAAGGAAGCGAAGCAGAAAGCAGGGAAGGAGGGCAACATGACCATTAAGAGAACTGATTAACTCACTTTTAAGCTCCTTGCTTTATGATTACTTAGGCGAACACTTCCATTTCCTATGCTTAATAAGAATTTCCCGCCTTTTAACAATTCTAAATACCAGCACCTTAATTAATTAATGATGTCTTGTTTGTAAAACCTGCTTTCCCTTCTAAGGTCCAGCCTTTCCACTCTAATCTACAGTTTCAGTGGAAAAAGGCTTCCCTCACCACGAGCTCACCATCCATAGACCTCTCTTCCCCAACTACCTCTCTCCTGCTCCACTCCCACACAACTCATTAGCCAGCCCTAGCAGGTCTGCAGCCTGGAGACCACCCACAGCCTACAAGTGGAAACGTGCTGAAAACCTGTCAGCTTCAGCTGACACAGTGTCCATTGGGTTAGATTCCAAGGCTGTGAAAACCCTTCTGAAATTTCTCCCGAGCCCTGCCTGCTGTTGAGATTTTAGGTGTAGGAGGAGCAACTCATATTGGCTTCTGGACTGGCTCTCAGTTTCAAAGTGATGGGTACAAAATCCTGGGACTCTCAAAAATCTTCATTTGTCCTGTCTAAACCTGGGCCTAACACCACAGGCTGAATCCCCCGGACAAACTGCCATGCCAGCCTGGAATGGATAAAGTGCTTTGAGATCCTCACAGGGAAATTTTAAAGGAAGAATTGGAGAGTATAATGATGTTTTTCTAAATTAAGAGTGACAACCAGCATTTAGTGGGGGAATCAGGAGATAGAATTGAAAGCAGGAAGCCTTATATTCGTTACAACAGATGGTTTAGTTTTCACTGAATGATGCGGAAGAAGCCGAGTGAATGAACAGCGGTGTGTCCTGAAAAGATTCAGCAGCCATCCAATCACACAGAACCAATCTAGCAGTTACTAAACTCCTGGACTGGTCTGTATTATACAACAGAAAGCATCCCTATTGGGTTTGACTTCAGCTGGCTGAAGTCAGAGGCAGAGGGTTCCGCTAGTAAATAGCACTGGTGTAATTACTCCTGGCATGGCTTTTGAAAAAAAAAAATGGGATTTTGTTCAAATTCCTAGCCCAAAAGTAAGTCACTTAGCAAATCTATAATAAATACCTATTGAAAAAAGTAATAAATAATATGCAGTTCAGGGGATTGCTGTCTTTCACCACTTGGCCTTTCTCTCATCTCTTGCAACCTCTGCTTTTCTTTCTTTTATAAAAAAAAGTCTGAAACATTTCATATGAAATATAAAATATTCAGGCAAGCACAGGACATAATGTAACAGGTCTCTGCTTCCCACCACCAAAATTAAGCAGATGTTAACATTTTTCAGTACATGCCTGTTATCGCCCTTTTTTATAGACATAAATACATCCTCACCCCTTTATCTTTTTCTGCTCACCCTTCCTCAGAGGCAAAAGCTTATCTGAAATTACTTTGTATCATTTTTACTCATATGTTTGTAGTTTCACTACATACGTACGCATTTCTGAACATGATGCACCGCCATTTCATTTAACAATTTTCATACATGTCATTATGCTGTATTTATCTTTTTACAACATTCTAATTAACACATTTTTAAGACTTATTATATTGATACATGTAGATTAGTTCCTTCAATTTAACAACATAGCATCCCTTTATGTGTACTTAACCAATTCCCCTGCAGAGGGCCCCACCCAAGTCCTCAGTAACTGCTAGATTGGCCCCATGTTATAGGGTAGCAGATTGTTTCTTAAAATCAATTCTTTTTATTAACATATATATGTATGAGAGTTTACAGAAAAAAGTGACTCTTATTGACAAACAATTTACAAACAATGCTAAAGCGAACATTTTTGTACATGTTGCTTTATGCATGTATAAGAGAGTTTCCCTAGAGGAGAAATCTAGGAGTCAAATTGCTAAATCCTATAAAATGATCATCTTCCACCATCTCAATTATAGCCAAATGGCTCTCTAAACTGGTTGTAACAGTTGACACTACCACCATCTAATCTAATAAAAGACTAATATGCAAATTGACCATCACACCAAGACACCTAAGCCACGCCTACCAGTCAAGCCATGCCTCCAGCCAATCAGAGTGGCTGTATGCAAATTAACCCAACCAAGATGAAGGCTGGCAGCCATGGAGCTAGACTAAACAGGAGGCTTCCATTGCAACTGCCTGCCTAGGCTGGTGGGCCTCTGCTCAAGCAACAATGTTTCAATTATAGAAGCCACGGAGCTGAAGCAAATAGGAGGCTTCCCTCGCCTGCCTAGGCCTCCACTCAAGGTAACAAAGTTTCAATTATAGAAGATAAATAAACCCCAGAAACCTGATTCTAGCCAGCCTTGCTGGATGTTGAGTCAACTGGAGCTGTGGGCAGCTTGAAAACAGCCCTCAGATCCTCACCCAGGCTGGTCACACCCCTATGGGGTGAGGGTCCCCACTGGGGGGCGTGGCCAGCCTGCAAACAGCCATCAGCCCCTCACCAGGCTGGCCAGGCACACCAGCAGGTGGACATCCCCTGTGGGGTCTCAGACTGCGAGAGGGCACAGGTCGGGTTGAGGGACCCCCCTTTCCAAGTGCACAAATTTTTTTGTACCGGGCCCCTAGTCAATAAATAAGAATTGCTATTTCCTTACATCATTATTGTCCCTTGATATTATCCTACTAATTAATTTGTGTCAATGTAATGGTTGTGATATTATCTCTCATTGAGGTTTTCCTTTTAATTTCCCTGATTACTCATGATATTAAGAATATTTTTTATTGACTATTTACACTCCCATAAATTGTCTGATTATATTCTTTACCCATTTCTCTTTTGGCTTATATGTCTTTTTCTTCTTACTGGTTATTAAGATATAGGTTGCAAAATATGTCCCTGTCTGTGTCAGTCTTTTCACTTTAATTATCATGTCTTTTTTTAATGAAAATTGCTTTCATTTTAAATGCTCAGATTTATCAATCTTTTATTTTATTTATTTACTTTTTTATTTTGTTAAGAAAATGCTTTTTATTAAAATGTCATAAAGGTATTGTCTATTCTCTAATGTTTTCATCTAAAAGATTTACAGTTTCTCTTTTCATGTTATTTAAAAACTTACTTTGTCATAAAATATGGAAATCTGCTTTTAGCTTGTCCCTGAGCCACGTATCAAATAATTTACCCTTCATCCAATTGTTACTATTAATGATATGGTTACTTGTTGCCATATTTCTTATATTATTTCTGAATTCTTTTATCACTATTGCTACTAGGGAACAGCCCTGAATTATAGAGGACAGCCACCATAAATCTTCTCAATGACCATAATGCCCCCTTCAGGAGCACATTCCTTTTTGCTTTGACAGAGTATCCTTCTTCCACCTTCTCTCAGGGCAATTGTGGATATTACTCCACTTAGTGTGGGCTATTATTTTTTCTAAGTTTTTACCAGTAGTTCTAGAAGCATCTTAGTGCTGTCTCCTAAGGTCTTTACCAGGGCTTAAATTCTGTGTACTGGGAAAGTGCTCTCATACCCACAAACTCTCTTTTCTCTAATTTTATCTACTAACCCCTTGATTCAGTATCCACAGGTGCAGTCCCATATATACTCTCCTGGCTTTTGAATGGGGGCTGTCCCCTGGGAGAAGGTAACCTTAGGCAAGGCAACATCTTCAGCAGAGGGTGATTTTTAGCAACTGCTGATGATTCCTGTTGGAAACAACTGTTATAATTGCTGAAAGGACATTTTCTAATTCCTTCCTTTCTTTAGTTTACACATCTCTAACACCTCTGTATAATAGAACAGAGAAAAATAAAGTGACAGATAATAATTAAAAGAGAGAATATGAATGATCCCCAAAATAAAAATGATTACCTCTCCAAGAATCAATGAAATGTAAATTTTTCAGTCTTTCACTGAAAAAAATATTAAAAATACTTTAAACACCATACACATTTTTCACAAGGATGCAATGAATTGTGAATTCTTGCTTATGAAGGAAGCTTGTACAAATAATTTAACTCTGTATCAAGAAACAAGTAATTCTTCTAGGAACCTCCAATAATTCCTTTTTGTCTCACTTTGTTTCTTTTATATTGAGATACAATTAAATTTATACTTTTAATTAAAAGTTTTCCTCCATCTTAGTCAGTTCATGCTACCATAACAAATGCTATAGAGTAGGTACCTTAAATACGATTTTTTTTTTTCCTCACAGTTGTGGGGACAGGAAAGTCAAGATCAGGATTCCAGGAAGATCACTCTCTGATGACAGCTTTCTTTTTGGCTTATAAGTGGCCATCTTTTCATTTATCTTCACATAGGGGAATAAGAGAGAGAAAGAGAGAGAGAGAGAGAGAGAGAGAGAGAGAGAGAGAGAGAGAGAGAGAGATTCTTATAAGGTCACAGGTCCTATTGGATTAAGGTCTCATATTTACCACCTCACTTAACCTTCATTACTTCCTAAAGATCCTAGATGCTGTTACTTTGTAGGGTTAAGGCTTCAACATGAATTGGGCATTGGGGAGACACACAATTCAGTCTGTAGAATCATCTCTTAGAAAACTTATCTTTAAGTACCTACCCTAATACTGGCATATTAGCAAAGAGGATTGTTGGAAATAATACTTATAAATATTCACTTTAGTAATTTCTGAATGGTAAGAATTTTTGGTTTTGGTTTTCCTCTTTGCACTTTTATATACATCGCTTGAGTGTTTTTAGAGTTACTTTTAAAAATTAAAAGGACCAATGTCTTTTCAATAATTCCCTACTTGTTTGATATCATGTACGGTAGAGTGAGGACAACCTTCATTATTGCCAGGGAGACTCTGCCTCTAACTCACCTAGCGCTCTCCCATGCCCCACCCAATACTCCTAGGCTCACAGCAAGGGATGAGGAAGAGGTAGGCAGTGAAAGGAATTTCTCCACAGTGTCCTATCTCAAGTATAAAGTTTCTTTGAAATCATATTTAATCTTTAAAGTAACTTGATTTTCCATTTTACTCCATAATAAATAACTTTTTCCATATAAAAATACCTACAATTACTTATCATTGTGTAAAATTCATGATCAGGGAAATCATATCATTATTTATTCTGGGGTTTGAGGTGTCTCTTGATTCAATCAGCTTACATCTGGAGCCACTCATATTCCCATTTGAGAGGTGTGGGACCAATTTAATTATTAAAAATATTATTTGCCTGGACCTTTACAAATTGTAAAATAGCTTCTACAGAAATTATATCTCAGTATCCTCTTTTTCAAGTTCAGCCTGCTTTAACTAATCTTTTCATATGGAATCGCTCCAGGCTTAGCCCTAGATCCCTTTCTCTTATAACTATCTTCTCTCCCTAGATGATCACTTTTTTAAAAATATATTTAATGATTTTTTACAGAGAGGAAGGGAGAGGGACAGAGAGTAAGAAACATCAATGAGAGAGAAACATCGATCAGCTGCCTCCAGCACACTCCCCACAGGGGGTGAACCCGAAACCAAGGTACATGCCCTTGACCGGAATCGAACCCGGGACCCTTGAGTCTGTAGGCTGATGCTCTTTTCACTGAGCCAAGCCAGTCAGGGCTAGATGATCACTTTAAAAAAAAAACACACACACATAGTTTCAGTTGCTTTGTATATTCCAGTGATACCCAAGTTTATATTTCCAGAGATACCTGTATAACCGCCTGCTTGACGTCATATCTTGGATGTTTCACAACCATTTTTGGTAAATTTATCGTTGAAAGTATTACAGATGTCCCTCTTCTCCCCCTATTGACCCCCTCCACCCCACTCTTGCCCCATCCCCAGGCCTTCAACCTACCTTTGTCTGTATCCATGGGTTATCCAAATATACATCTAAATTCTTTAGTTAATCTCTTGCTGCTTTCTCTTCCTCTTCCTTCTGAGATTTCTCAGTCTGTTTCGTGCTTCCGTGTCTCTGGATCTATTTTGTTTGTCAGTTTATTTTGTTCATTAGATTCCATATATAAGTGAGATCATGTGGTACTTGTCTTTCACAAGCATTTTATTTTATTTTTATTATATATACTAGGGTCCCGGTGCACAAAAATTTGTGCACTCGGGGTGGAGGGAGTCCCTCAGCCTGGCCTGTGCCCTCTCACAGTCTGGGACCCCTCAGTGGATGTCCTATGATGGCCCCAGTCTGCCAGGCACCTTGTGTGTGTGTGTGTGTGTGTGTGTGTGTGTATGTGTGTGTGTGACCACTGGGACCTGCCCCCAGCCGCATCTGAGGCTCAGAGCAGTCCTCCTATGTGTGTCTACCTGCTTGGGGCCTGCCCCCAGGCACACCGTCAAGGCTTGGAGCAGGCACCCCTTCTATGTTGATCTCTCAAACTCTTGCCCTCCCCTGCATGTTGTTCTCTTTTTTGAGCTGTGACTAGGGTTGGGTGCTGCCTGCCTCCCAAGCTTGCCTACTGCCCATCTTCCTCCAGTCACCAGAAAGCAGGGAAATCCCCGCCTCATGGTCAGGCCAGGCTTTTCCTGCTTCCTGATCCTCAGAAGGGACCTGAGAAGTCGCCAAGCAGGCCGCCAACTCTTTCCCACTCACCCATCCCCTGCTGCCTTCCTTTCCCACTTCCTGGTGCTGCCAAGGGGTCTGGGGAGCTGCCAAGCAGGACCCCGGCCCCTGCAGCCTTGCTTTCCCGCTCCTTGATGCCCTGCAAAGGGCCTGCCGCCTCTTACCCGCTCCCCGATGCCCCACAAAGGGCCTGGACAGCTGCCAAGCAGGCCACCAACCCCCTGCCACCTTTTACCCGTTCCCCGATGCCCCGCAAAGGGCCTGGGAAGCCCACCAAGCAGGCCGCCGACCCTGCCGCCTCTTACCCACTTCGCGGTGCCCTCCAACCCTGCTGCCTGTTTCCCACTCACGGGTCCTGGGTCCTGCGCTGTCCCGCCCTGCAGCCGCTCTGTGCACTCGGGAGGTCCCTCAGCCCGGCCTGTGCCCTCTCACAGTCTGGGACCCCTCTGGGGATGTCCACCTGCTGGTGTGCCTGACCAGCCTGGGTGAGGGGCTTTCAGGCTGCCCACAGCTCCCATTGACCCAACGTCCCAGCAAGGCTGGCTGGACGCAGGTTCTGGGGTTTATCTCCTATAATTGATGCTGTTCCTTTAAGCCGGCCTAGACATGTAATGAATCCTCCTCTCTGCCTCACCTAGCGGAGTCTATACTGCAACAATGTTATACTTTAGACTCAGGCTAGGTCTGCTGTTCCCTTCAGCTCCCAAGGATTCTATGACTGTTACATTATTGAAACATGTTTCGGAGCCTGCCCGCCAAGGGCCGAAAACAGTTTCCCTTTCACTCCTGCTGCGACGGACGCTGCCTAAACGTTTACTCAGGTCCGTGAGTGGCGGCTGCCATGTTGGCTGGGCTAATTTGCATACAGCTGCTCTGATTGGCTGTTGGGCGTCCCGAAGAAATGGTTAATTTTACTATTCCACTTTTATTAGTATATATATATATATATATATATATATATATATATATATATATATAATTTCAGTGAGGAAGGGAAGGGAGAAAGACAAAAACATCAATGAAGTGAGTGAAACATTGACTGGCTGCCTCCTACACACCCCCAATAGGGGATACAGCCCATAGCCCAGGCATGTGCCTTGACCCGAAATTGAAACATGACCTCCTGGTTCACTGGTTGATGTTCATCCACTGAGCCATACCAGCCAGGCCCCAGACATTTTAAACTTTAAATGTTCTATTATAGAATTCATTATCTTCCTCTAAATATTGTCCTTCTCCATTCAAAAGCACCACCATCCATATACCTATGCAAGCTGTTATTATCTCTGAATCTCAATATCCCCAACATCCACAGTCAATATATCACTAATGTTTATCAACTTATGAAAATGTCACCAATTTCTCACAACTTAACCATCACTGTTCAGGTACAAGCTACCATAATTTTCTCCTTACTATTAAAATAGATATTTAAATTTCTATTCTAATATCTGGTAGGTACTTCAAAATTATGATGTTCTTCAGCCTAGGATATATTTATACCAATACCTGGTATGGTTTGTTCCTTCACTTCAGTAATTTCTCTGTTCATATGTCATTTCCTCAAAGGGGCCTAATTTAACTACCCTAGCGCCTCCTCCCAGTCATTTCTTACTCTGCTTAGTTTTTCAGGGACCCACAAAGTAAGCGTTTTTATTTGCTTACATGCTTATTGTTTACTAGGGGCCTGGTGCATGAAGAGAGGGGTTTCTTAGCCCAGCCTGCCCCCTCTCACATATTGGGAGCCCTCAGGGGGTATCCTACTGATTGCTTAGGCCTTCTCCTTGCTCCCCTTGGGGAGTGGGTCTAAGCCACAGTCTGGCCTCCCTTTGTGAGAGGTGACCAGGCTAATTAGGGGAAGCCAGCAGCCCCATCACCCCACTGCTGCAGCCACTGCCAGTCACCGCAGCCACCAAGGTGTTTTCATTAACACGGACTCCAGTCCCTTTACCATGAAAAAATGACAACTTTCTTTAGGCATTTTTAAGATATGTCTTTCATAGGATAAGATCTTTCTTTCTCTCTCTTTCTTTCTTTCTTTCTTTCTTTCTTTCTTTCTTTCTTTCTTTCTTTCTTTCTTTCTTTCTTTCTTTTCCTCACCTGAGGGTATGTTTCCATTGATTTTTAGAGAATGTGGAAGAGAAGGGAAAAATAGAGAGAAACATCAAAGTGAGAGGAACACTTTCATTGGTTGCCTCCTGCACGAGCCCTGGCCTGGACCCTGGCCAGGGAGGAGCCTGCAACCTAGGTACATGCCCTTGATCAGAATTAAACCCAGGCCCTGCAGTCAGCAGGCTGAGGCATTATGCACCGAGCCAAACTGGCTAGGGTAGGATATGACATTTCTTAGCCCTCCAGCAGTAGACCTTCATTTTTTTCTCCAGGAGTGTGGTAGAAAAACTCTAGATCGCCTTTAGGGATTCTTATTACCCAAGTTACTAAGAATATTACCAGTGGCATACAGGGAGCTTAGCCAATGAGTGGTCAGAAAAGGTGTTTACTCTGTAGTTCACTCTGAACACCAGCTCCACCCCTTCCCCTCCAATCCCAGCTCCACCCCTGCCCAGGCCTGTAACCTCTGGTCAAGGCTGCAGGCCTGGGCAGGGGACCCCCAGATCCCTCAGATCTTGGGCTCTGCCCTTGCCCCACTATAGCCTCTGGCCTGGGCAGGAGACCCCCAGACCCCTGCATTGCTTGTTTCGCCTGTGCTCAGACCCCTGTGAAAGCAGGCTCCACCCCTGCTCCTCCAATCGCTGGCTCTTTGGAGCCTATACCCCTGTGATCTCCAGCCTTACCCTGCCCAGGCCTGAGGCCTCTGGCCCAGGCTTTATGCCGGGGTAGAGCACCCTCATACCCCTCCAATCATAGGCTCTGCCTCTGCCCCCTCCAATTACCAGCTCTGCCCTTGCCCCCTCTGATTGCCTTTCCCACCCCTTGGGCCCCCCGCCTCTTCTGCCACCTGCCTGGCTAACAGGCCTGAACACTTCAGTGGCAGGGCTGAGTGGGACTGGGCACCACCATCTTGTGGCTATGGGAACGGCCATCTTTTTGATGGAGTGGCATCTAATTTGCATATTACTTTTTTATTAGTTAGGATGTTTGTTGTCCATATGGCCCATGAAGGCAAGGACTTTCTTGTTCCCCATTATATCTTTCCTAGAGGCCCAGTGTACAAAAATTTGTGCACTCGGGTGGTCCCTCAGCCCAGCCTGTGCCTTTTGCAGTCTGGGAACCTTTGGAGGATGTCCACCTGCTGGCTTAGGCCTGCTCCCCAGGGGACTGGGCGTAAGCTGGCAGTCAGATACCCCTCTGGCTGCCCAGCAGCCCTCAGGGAATGTCCACTTGTCAGCAGGGAGCAGGCCTAAGCTGCAGTCAGACATCTTTAGTGCTACTAAGGAGGTGGGAGAGGCTCCCACCACCACTGCTGTACTGGCAGCCATCAGCCTGGCTTGTGGCTGAGCAGAGCTTCCCCTTTGGGAGCACACTGACCACCAGGGGGTATCTCCTGCATTGAGCATCTGCCCCCTGGTGGTCAGTATGTGTCATAGCGACCAGTTGTTCCCAGTCATTCTGCTGATAGGGTCAATTTGCATACTACCTTTTTATTTTATAGGACTAGAGGCCCACTGCACAAAGATATTCGTGCAATAGGCCTTCCCTTTCCTGGCTGCCAGCCCTGGTTTTTCTCTGGCATCTGGGACCCAGGCTTTGTCTCAGGCAGGAGCCTTCAGTCTTCACTGCTGGGGCCCCGGATCCTTCAGTCTTGACCGCTCAGGCCCTGGAGCCTTTGGTCTTCAACGCTCCTCTGCTTTGCGCCTACGTATGCAAATTAACCCACATCTTTGTTAGATTAATTTGTATACTCTCCTGATTGGCTGCTGAGCATAGTGAAGGAATGTTTAATTTACATGTTTGTCTATTAAGTAAGATAAGAGGCCTGGTGCATGGGTGGGGGTCAGCTGGCTTTCCCTGAAGGGTGTCCTGGATCAGGGTGGGGGTCCCCGCTGGAATGGCTGGACAGCCTGGGTGAGTGGCTGATGGCTGTTTGCAGGCTGGCCACAGTCCCTTCAGTGCGGGGGTTTCAGCTGGGTTGCCTGGTCAAGCCTGGGTGAGGGCATGATGGCTGTTTTCAGGCTGGCCATGGTCCCCAGCAACCCAAGTTCCCAGCAAGGTTGGCTTGAAGCAGGTATCTGGGATTATTTATCTTCTATAATTGAAACTTTCTTGCCTTGAGAGGAGGCCACAGCCGGCCAGGGCAGGTGGAAAGCTTGGCTTCCTCAATTCCCGGGGCAACCAAGTCTCCTGCTTTCTCCAGTTCCTGTGGCTGCCCACAACTATCTTGGTTGGGTTAATTTGCATATAGTCACTCTGATTGGCTGGTGGGCGTGGCTTGGCATATAGCAGAGTGACATCAATTTGCATGTTTCTCTTTTATTAGTGTAGATTTTTTGGTAGTTAAACATTGAATCTCTATCAAATTTTGCACAAATAATTAAGGCCACCATTAATGAAGAATGATTGCTGGGAATATATGTTCTTGACAAATTTTTTAAAATTTCAAACAAAAAGAACACTGGCTACTATTTTCAGTTTTACTTTTTTCCCTTCTTAATATCAGTAAGTAAATAAAAATTACTTGCAGTTGTTTTTGGAGGCATGAGGCAGAGACGTAACTTTTATTTAACAAAAGGAGAGGGAGGAACAATAAACCTAACTTCAAAGCCTCCTGTCAATATCAAGTCTTCCAGTCCACATCACACAGTTTGCTTGAAAGAAACTGACATGCAGGTTTTCAAAGCTTTACCATTGGCAAAGTGCTTAGATGGCAAATTTCTTGCAGAAAACTCACTTCCAATTTATGCCTGGTGCCCTGCCCCTCACAATTCACAGGGGCCATACTACATTAAAACACAGATTGCATGCAAATAGTTGGCCTCTGGGAAACAAATACTGTCTTATAAAACAGCACACCCCTGTGCGCTGTGATTGCCTTTCATTTACATGGTTTCCAGTGAGAGCAATGTTTCCAACTGATGCAGAGCTGAAAGCAGATCCTGCATGGAACCCCCTTCCCATTCGGCACCTGGCCCCCTGCCCCCGCCTTGTCAGCCCCTCAACACGGAGGGCAGCCCAGGCCTGTTTCCTGTCACTAGCCAAGTTGCAGTCTCAAATCCCAAGTCTGTGTTCTGGTTTCCCTCTGGATCTTACTAGAGGTTTATCGACAAAACACAGGCTCCTCATAATCTGTTTGAAAATCCCACTGCGTTCAACAGGAAAATATGATCATCCTTCAGTGGTGAACACCACTGCTGTGTGTTGTCGTGGTGGAGTGCATGTTCTGCAAGTTGTACGCAAGCTGGAAAGTGAACTTGGGGGGCGTTGGGATGTTTTCACTCTGTTAGAGAAACAACCTCCTCCCTGCCAAAATCCTAAGCTAAGATCTGGTCCCCCTTGGGGAGCTCTCTCTCTGGGCTTTACTTTGGAAACCATCTGCTCTCTCCATGAGGACTGGCTCCCCAGGGAAATCCTGGCCTCTCAAAGTCCTGGCCTCATGTCTGGGGAATTCCACACCCAAGCTAGCCATGACTTGGCTGGTATTTCTAGAAGAGAAGATTTTGCAAATCTAGGACTTTGCATGTGTTTATCCTTCGGGCCAAGTGTTATTCAGAGATGAAACTAAGCTTTCTAATTATGCAAATAAGTATTAAAATATTCAATCACTCTCTCTTTCTCTCTCTCTCTCTCTCTCTCTCTCTCTCTCTCTCTCTTTCTCTCTCTCCAATAAAAAAACCTCATATTGCCGTAGATGGTTTGGCTCAGTGGATAGAGCCTCTAGACTCTAGGGTCCCAGGTTTGATTCCGGTCAAGGGCATGTACTTTGGTTGCAGGCACATTCCCAGTGGGAGGTGTGCAGGAGGCAGCTGATCGATGTTTCTCTCTCTTCGATGTTTCTAACTCTCTATCCTGCTCCCTTCCTCTCTGTAAAAAAATCAATAAAATGTATTAAAAATTTTTTAAAAAACTCATGTAGTGTAAACAGTACCTGAATTTCGGTTTCAGTTTTACCAGTTAACTACCACATGGCCAGGGATAGTTGTGAATGAAATCTGGATATTGAATAGGCTGAATTCAATAGCATATGAGCAGAAACCATGATGAAAAAAACAAAGAACAAATATTCGTATTCTTGTTCACTGCTGTCCCTTCAAACTCATTCTGTGGGCTGTTTTTTCCCCACTGCTACAATGAAATCATAGCAGCATCTTTTCAGTGTGCTCAGATAATGCCAGTATTCCAGACAATTTTATGCATAATCATAATCTCATTACAGAACTAAAAATGTCATCATCACTGCTTCTTATTCTTATCTCTGCCACCACCCTCTCCTCACTCTCCTTCCCCATTTTGGTATTGCTCTAGGCTGGGAGTTCAGAATGACAGGGAACATGCTTGGCTTCTCTTTTCTCCTCCGCTCACTGTTTTAGGCCTTTTCGGGCAGAGATGTAACATTTTTTGAACAAAAGAAGAGGGAGGAACAGTAAGCCTGGGTGGAGGTGGAGTAATGGGAAGACAGGTAAGCAACAGAAAAGATCTTACTTGAGTAGCACAGAAGTACTCCATGAGTGTGGCAGCGTTCCAAAGCCAATTCTTCCTCTCGTAGGATGTTTTCCTGAGTTCTTCAATGATATCTCCCTGGATCTTTTCAACTGCAACTTCCTTGACGCTTCTTTGTTGCTTGCTGGCTACTTGCAGGCTACTTCCTTCAGCCTCTGAGCTTGTGGCAATTAACTATTTCATCAGAGTCCGCCTTCATCCATTCAGTTTCTCAGGGTGGGAGGTGGAATTCAAAGCAGCTCCTGTGTGGCTGTAGTTGATTCCGAAGCACACCTGGTTCATCCTTGTCCTACCATGCTCTTGGAGGAAGAGCTTTTAATTCCCAAGGTAGTGCTTTTCCTCTCTCTTCTACTGCCTGTAGCCAATCTAGCTCCAGCTTCTCTTGCCATTCTCATACGTCCAAACTCAAGGATAACAGGATATTCCTTCTAAATAATTCCCTTGAGGCTCTTTCTTATTTAGATCAAGTGAGAGGAGGCATCACACTTTTATCCCACAAAAGTAGAAATGCACGACTTCGCCACAGCTTTCCCCAGAGTAATTTCAGCTTTAGTTTTGTGTATCTTCAAGGTGGATTATGGCCTATGATTTCAAAATCAGGTTCGTATAACTTCAAATCATGGACGCTGAATAAATAGGTCATTTATATTACATCATGACAGATTCATAGAGCTTGATAGCTCTCAAAAAGGGAATTAGAATTGGTGGGGAACAAAGCCTTTTGACTAGATTCAGATTAGGCATTTTTGGCTGACATTCCACAAAGTACATTCTATCAGGAGGCAAATCATGTCTATTTTCCCTTTTATGTGAAAGTTAACTTTGAACACTGAGTAATGTGTACTTCTTCAGTATAGAATTACTATTCCCCCTCTGAAATAAATAAATTTCCTATGGAGAGATAGTTTAAGGTTATGCAAATATCCACTTTCTTATCAAACTTTCACTAATTTATTTTAGGATCCAAAGATAATTCTTGAATGAAACAATCATTGCTATATTAGTTGCCAAATGATGATAAATTAGTATATTTTAATAAATTGAGATATAAATAAGGAAGTAAGATAATTTAAAAAAGGAAACTGAGAAAAAATACCAGGTAAATATAAAAAAGAACCAAAGAGAATGACTACAAATAAAAGGCAACATCATTTAAATTAACTAGTTAATGGGTGAATTAAGTACGTATTAATACAACTGAAAAGAGAATTAATACACTAGAACATGGATCAATGAACTTATTCAGAATCCTTGTCCAGCAAAATAAAAGATAAAATTTAAAGCAGAATGCAGAGAAATGGAGGATAGAATAAAAAGGTTACACATGTCTAGTAAATGTTTCAGAACAAAAGTTTGATAGGCATTTCACAAGGAAATAAAAAAGAAAAGAGAATTAATTTTCAATAGATAGTGGTTGAGAATTTTCCATGTTAAAAGACATGTATCCTTAGACTCAAGAAATATAACAAGCAGGATAAATAAAACTAAGTCCACATTACCTAGACCTTAGTGGAATTGCAGGAAATAAAAAACTAAAGAAAATTTAAAGAATAAACTATAAAAAAGAACAGATTTGCTACAAAGATTGAAAATGTAACTGATGTTTATATAGAAATAACAGAGGTAAGAAGACAATAGAAAAATATTTTCAAGCTGAAAGAATATTACTATCAACATAATGTCAACTCTATATCTTAAATAATCATTCAAGAGTGAAATTGTATAAAGATCTAATCTAATAAAAGAGTAATATGCAAACTGACCATCACTCCAAGACACCTAAGCCATGCCCACCAGCCAAGCCACACCTCCCAGCAATCAGAGTGGCTATATGCAAATTAACCCAGCCAAGATGGAGGCCAGCAGCCACAGAGCTAGAGTAAACAGCAGGCTTTCGTTGCAACTGCCTGCCTAGGCTGGCTGAGCCTCTGCTCATGGTAACAATGTTTCAACTATAGAAGATAAATAAACCCCAGAAACCTGACTCTAGCCAGCCTCGCTGGGACATTGGGTCAATGGGAGCTGTGGGCAGCCTGAAAACCTGAAAATGCCCCTCAGCCCCTCACCCAGGCTGCCCAGGTACCCCAGTAGAGACCTGAACCCTGAAGGGACTGTGGGCAGCCTGAAAACAGCCCTCAGCCCCTCACCAGGCACACCAGCAGGTGGACAT
Organism: Murina feae; assembly: GCA_004026665.1. Classification (NCBI taxonomy): domain Eukaryota; kingdom Metazoa; phylum Chordata; class Mammalia; order Chiroptera; family Vespertilionidae; genus Murina; species Murina feae. Next base: position 21,823 of record PVJC01007177.1, read on the forward strand.
CCCCCGAGGGGTCCCAAACTGTGAGAGGGCACAGGCCAGGCTGAGGGATCCCCCCGCCCCGCGAGTGCACAACTTTTTGTGCATTGACCCCTAGTTTTAAGATAAGAAAATACTGAGATATTTTATTATTAAAAATATATATCTAAAAAACAAAATAAACTGATGAACAAAATAGATTGAGAGACATAGAAGCATGGAACAAATTCTTGAATCTCAGAGGGAAGGGGTGGGCCAGTGGGTGGGAAGATATTAACCAAAGAATTTATATGCATATGTGACACAGACAATAGTGTGGGGAAGGCCTAGAATGGAAGGAATAGGGGGTGTGAAGGGAGATAGGGAGTGGGGGCATGGATGCCTGCTAAAAGAGTCAATGGGGAGGAGAGACATCTGTAATACTTTAAAAAATAAAGATAAATAAAATACGATATTTCCCTTATAAAAGAATCTTTAAAAAGTTATATGGTAGGCAGAATTCTCAAACTATCTAATGGTACTCATTCTTGTTGTAAATGCACCTTCTACTAGTAATTGAATAAAAATTACCTGAAGCAGATGAGACTAAAGAATCTTTTGAAAGGTTTATTTGTATTAACATAATATTATATAAATTATATAATAAAAATTTTATAAGAAAAATATTAATCTAAGTACTTCTGATAGAAGATTTTGCTGATGTTCTGACATCTTCCAAAACAGTTGCTCTTAAGATAGAGAGAACATCACATGAGTCCCCTAAATCTGGGCCTAGGAATTAGAGAAAGAGGAAGTCAGAGAGATTAAAAATATGTGACAGTCTATGGAGAGGGACACATGGCAAGAGACTGTGAGCAGACTGTAAGAGCTGAGAGGGACCCCTAGCCAACATCTACAGTAGAGTGGGAATCTAAGTCCTATAACCATAAAGACCTGAATTCTGACAAAATATTAAAATACTAGAGGCCCGGTGCACAAAAATTTGTGCACTTGGTGGGGAGGTGGTGATCCCACAGCCTGGCCTGTGCCATCTCACAGTCTGGGAACCCTCAGGGGATGTCCACCTCCTAGCTAAGGCTCGCTCCCCAGGCGATCAGGCCTAAGCTGGCAGTCAGACATCCCTCTGGAACCCAAAGAGCCTTCGGGGGATGTCCACTTGCCAGCAGGGAGCAGGCTTAAGCTGCAGTCAGACATCCTTAGTGCTGCTGAAGAGGCACCACCACTGTACTGGCAGTCGTCAGCCTGGTTTGTGGCTGAGCAGAGCCCCCCCGGTGGGAGTGCATTGACCACCAGGAGCAACTCCTGCAATGAGCATCTGCCCCCTGGTGGTCATTGTGTGTAGTAGTGACCAGTCATTCCCAATGGTTCTGCTGATAGGGTCAATTTGCATATTACCCTTTTATTATATAGGATAGAGGCCTGGTACATGGTTGGGGGCCAGCTGGTTTGCCCTGAAGAGTGTCCTGGAACAAGGAAACTGCCTGCCTAGGCAGGCTCTGGCCTCCACTCAAGGCAACAAAGTTTCAATTACAAAAGATAAACTCCAGAAACCTGCTTCCAGCCAGCCTTGGTGGGACGTTGGATCAATGGGAGCTGTGACCAACCTACAAACAGCCATCAGCCCCTCATCCAGGCTGACCAGGCATGCCAGTAGGGACCTGAACCCTGAAGGGACTGTGGACAGCCTGAAAACGGCCCTCAGCCCCTCACCAAGTCTGGCCACACCCCCATAAGGTGAGGGTCTCTAATGGGGGGCTTGGCCAGCCTGCAAACAGCCATTAGCTTCTCACCCAGGCTGACCAGGCATGCCAGCAGGTGGACATCCCCTAAGGGGTCCCAGACTGTGAGAGGGCACACGCGGGGCTGAGGGACCCCCCAAAGTGCACAAATTTTGTACACTGAGCCCCTAGTATATATATATCTAATCTAATAAAAGAGTAATATTGAAATTGACCATTTCTACGGGATGCCTAAGCCATGCCCACCAGCCAATCAGAGCACCTATATGCAAATTAACCCAGCCAAGATGGAGCCTGGCAGTCACAGAACTAGAGTAAACAGGCAGCTTCCGTTGCAGCAGGAGTAAGCTGTCTGCCAGCCAGCTGGGCCTCTCTGTGCTACAGGCAACATACTTGCAACATTGTTGCAATTATAGAAACCTCGGAGCTGAAGCAAACAGCAGGCCTGGGCGCAACTACTAAGGCAACATTCTTTCAATTATAGAAGCCACAGAGCTGAAGCAGACAGGAGGCTTCATGACCTGCTTAGGCCTCAGCTTAAAGGAACAGTGTATCAATTATAGAAGATAAATAAATTCCAGAAACCTACTTCCAGCCAGTCTTGCTGAGACATTGGGTCAATGGGAGCTGTGGGCAGCCTAAAAGCCTGAAAACAGCTCTCAGTCCATCACCCAGGCTAGCCACACCCCAATGGGTTGAGGAATCCCACTGGGGGGCTTGGCCAGCCTGCAAACAGCCATCAGCCTCTCACCCAGGCTGGCCAGGTACCCTAGTAGGGACCCAAAACCTGAAGGGACTGTGGGCAGCCTGAAAACTCCCCTCAGCTTCTCACCCAGGCTGCCCAGGCACTCCTGTAGGGATCCAAAACCTGAAGGGGCTGTGGGCATCCTGAAAACGGCTCTCAGCTCATCACCCAGGCTGACCAGGCATGCCAACAGGTGGATATCCCCAGAGGGGTCCCAGACTGCGAGAGGGCACAGGCCAGGCTGAGGGACCTCCCGAGTGCACAAATTTTTGTGCACCAGGCCCCTAGTATAGATATATTCTTATGCTAGTTATTGAATTAAGACTTTTGTTAGGCAGTATAGCATAATAGTTAAAAAGATAAACTTTGGAGTCAGAGAGACCTGAGTTCCAGTTCAGCTCCACTATTTATAAACTACATGAACTTGGGTAAATTATTTAACCATCTGAGCTTCAATTTCTTTATCTGTTAAACAGAGAGGGTGAATATAAGAGTGGCCTCATAGTTTGGTCATTGATTTTTACATTTCCATGACTATTATTAATTTCTAAAATTTCCTTTCAAATAATCTTGTTCTGTTCATACAGAGCCCTATGACTTTATAAATATCCCTTGTGGTGAACCAGCATGGCCATGGCATACTCAGCCCCACATTGGGTGCCATATGTGCCAAACCAGCTATGCCAGGTTCCGTGAGCCTGAGAGGGGGCAGTGAAGTATTAAGAAAAGACATACAAGAGAGGAAAGCTGGGTCTGGGTGGGATGCTGTTCTCTCTGATCGAGAGCTAGTGACAGCACCATGGCCTATAAGCGGTCTCTTTATTTTATAGCCAGATTCCACAAGGCAAAGTAAGGGTGCAGTTATAATGTTCTTGTGGGTTTTGAATCTACTCAATTACATGCACCTGATCAAGCTTTTTTACTTGCTTCACCTCCTGCAACCCATATCACTTAGGTTCGGACCATAGGTTCAAGCTTACAATTATAGACTGGCTATAATTGTGCTGGGAGGGCTTTGCCCTCCAAGCTGGCACTTGCATGTGGCCATGAGAGAACTGTGCCCTCTCTTTAGTCCAAGATTTGAACCTATCCAAACACAGTAGCTGCTCTCCACAATCCCTATTTCTGCATTTTACCTCTTTAATCACTTCAAATACATTTCTTTTATAGGGTTTTGGGGACAGCTCTGTCTTTTCTGGTTCTGAAGCAGGGAGTCTCCCAGGGGTAAGGACGACAGAGCCTCTAGTGCTAGGATGCTTGCATGCACGACTCCAGAGACCAGGTTCTGTGACGCAGGTCTAATTTTATTGAGGAAGTACAGCAGTATTTATAGCAGAGGTGGCCAATCATAGAACATCTTCTTAGGGAGCCAATGGGTGTAAAAGTTGGGGTACTGTGTACGTGGCTGTGGGAGGGGCTCAGGCAGGCGTTGCCATCTTCCTGGTTTGCCAGAAAGATCTGAACTGCTGGAGTGAGCTCACAGCATTGCATCAGCCACTGCACCGAGATAAACCTCCTGTGCTCTATCTACATGGTTCTTAGGATACAAATTCTCCTTTTTGTTGTGTTATTTCTCCATTTTTTTAAATGAATTATTTCTTTGTCTAGTCAATTTCCTTTTTTTTCATGAGTATATTTTAGGTCCTCTAGGTACTATGTCCTCTCAGACAATGGCTGCATGGGGTCACCTGATTATCATGATAGCTATTGGTCACTCTTAATTCTAACACATGTAGGTTACTCTTTTTTGTTTTTGTGTTGTCAAAACTAAAGGATTAGTATCCGTTACTAAAACTTCTTACATGGCTACCAATACTGGGGGAAAACTTAGAGGGGACACTTGGCTTCCCTGCACTCTTAGATGATATCATGTAAACACCAACTGTTTCTAGTAATAAAAATCTGGCCTTGAAGTTTTCCAGTCTTGAGTCAAAGGCATACACATTATTAGTCAAGCAATGACTTGTTATTTACTATCTGAGATACAGGGAATGATAGGAAGGGTCTGAAGATGGTTATGGAGGGGAGGAGATAAAGGATGGAGCATGATCTAATCTAATAAAAAAGAAACATGCAAATTGGTGTCACTCCACTACATGCCAAGCCACGACCACCAGCCAATCAGAGCAACTATATGCAAATTAACCCAACCAAGATGGTGGCAGATTTATAGCCAGATTCCACAAGGCAAAGTAAGGGTGCAGTTATAATGTTCTTGTGGAGCTGGAGCAAGCAGGAGGCTTGGTTGCCCCAGTGATGGAGGAAGCCAAGCTTCCCGCCTGCCATGTCCAGCTGTGGCCTCCACTCAAGGCACCAAAGTTTCATTTATAGAAGATAAATAAATCCCAGATACCTGCTTCCAGCCAGCCTCACTGGGAACTTGGGTCACTGGGAGCTTGGGTTGCTGGGGGCCTTGGCCAGCCTGCAAATAGCCATCAGCCCCTCACCCAAGCTGGCCAGGCACCCCAGCAGGACCCCCACACTGATATGAGACACTCTTCAGGGCAAACCAGCCGGCCCCAACCCATGCACTAGACCTCTATCCTATATAATAAAAGCACAATATGCAAATTGACCCTAACAGCAGAACCATTGGAAATGACTGGTCACTGTGACACACACTGACCACCAGGGGGCAAATGCTCAATGCAGGAGTTGCCCCTGGTGGTCAGTGCACTCCCACCGGGGGAGCTCTGCTCAGCCACAAACCAGGCTGATGGCTGCCAGTACAGTGGTGGTGGTGGTGGTGGGAGGCTCTCCTGCCTCTTCAGCAGCACTAAGGATGTCTGACTGCAACTTAGGCCTGCTCCCTGCTGGCAAATGGACATCCCCTGAGGGCTCCCGGGCTGCCATAGGGATGTCTGACTGCCAGCTTAGGCCTGATCCCCTGGGGAGTGGGCCTAAGCCAGCAGGTGGACATCCCCGAGGGTTCCCATAGTGGGAGAGGGCATAGGCCGGGCTGAGGGACCGCCCTCCCCACCCACCCCAGTGCACAAATTTTTGTGACTGGGCCTCTAGTCTATTATAATAGTCTGAGTTCTGAGTAAATCAAGAACTTGCAGATAAAATGTACATTACTTATTTTTCCAGTCTCTTCTCTAGAAAGTAATGCTTGTGGAGCTGCTAAGGGAAATAAAGCTATTAGAATAATTTCATGACAATATGCAACTTGCACAACTAGAAATTTGTACTAGAGTATTACATTATGTATTAAAAAACAATGTGACCATTGGCCAATGACAAGCTTTTTATAATATAGAAACCACAAGATATTTTAAAAATAATGTAATCCACATGTACTAGATAGCTGTAACAGCACAATAAAGACAAGTTACTAAAAATGTCCTGAAGCATAAATCTGAAAATTATAGTGCAACTCAGACATTTCATGTTCACCCTGAGCCTGAATAGTCCTTAATGGTGATATTTTCTGCTTCAGTTTCCAAACAGGCTTCATACGATCATTAGAGCATCCACACTTCAGGCTGGGAACCCTTATCTGGAGCCTCAGAAGTACACTGAGGACCTTAGACAACGAATCCCAAACATCCCAGGACGATCTTCTCTAAGGCAACAGTAACATGAGATGTAATTGTATAGAATCTGACTACCTCCCCAGCAGGATTGGAAAGTGATCTGGTTTGGAGGAAGACTTGGCTGCTATCAGGCATACTACACTTAGTTTTCTTTCCCTCAAGGGTCCCCAGCCCAGGCCAGAGGCCTTCACCAGAGGCCTCAGGCATTGGCAAGGGTGGAGCTGGTGATCAGAGTGGGCAGGGGAGAAGCTGGTGATCAGAGGGGTATGAGGGTGTCCTACCCAGGCATAAGTTCTGGACCAGAGGCCTCAGGCCTGGGCAGGGGCAAAGCCGGAGATTGCAGGGGACTGGGCTCCACAGAGCCAGCAACCAGAGGGGCAAAGGTGGAGCCTGAGATTGGGTCTGGGCACTGGAGGAACTGGCAAAGCAGGGGTCTGGGGGTCCCCTGCCCAGATCTGTAGCCTTAGCCTGCCTGCGATGGCAGGGGGCAGGATCAGAGCCAGCAATGGCAGAGGCCTGGGCTCTATGAAGCCAGCAATTGGAGAGGCTTGGGGATCCCCTGCCCAGGCCTTCAGCCTTGGCCAGAGGTTACAAACCTGGGCAGGGGTGGAGTTGGGACTGGAGGGACAGGGGTGGAGCCGGTGATCGGAGTGAACTACAGAGGAAACACCTTTTCTGACTGCTCATTGGCTAAGCTCTCTGTATGCCACTGGTAATATTCTTAGTAACTTGGGTAATAAGAATCCCTAAAGGTAATCTAGGGTTTTTCCACCACACTCCTGGAGAAGAAAAATGAAGGTCCACTGCTGGAGGGCTAAGACATGTCATATCTGCCTTAGCTGGTTTGGCTCAGTACATAATGCCTCAGCATGCTGACTGCAGGGTCTGGGTTCAATTCTGACCTAGGGCATGTACCTAGGTTGCAGGCTCCTCCCTGGCTGGTACCCTCTGGTCAGGGCATATGCAGGAGGCAACCAATCAAAGTGTTCCTCTCACTTTGATGTTTCTCTCTGTTTTTCGCTTCTCTTCCACATGCTCTAAAAATCAATGGAAACATATCCTCAGGTGAGAATAAAAAAAAAAAAAGAAGAGAAAGAAAGAAATGTCATATCCCATGAAAGACACATCTTGAAAATGCCTAAAGAAAGTTGTCATTTCTTCATGGTGAAGGGACTGGAGTCTGTGTTGATGAAAACACCTTGGTGGCTGCGGTGACTGGTAGTGGCTTCAGCAGCAGAGTGATGGGGCAAGTGGCTTTCCCTGATTAGCTTGGTTGCCTCCCACAAAGGGATGTCAGACTGTGGCTTAGGCCTGCTCCCCAAGGGGAGCAGAGAGCGGGCCTAAGCCATCAGTCGGACACCCCTTGAGGGCTCCCAATATGTTAAAAGGGGCAGGCTTTTTTGAGCCCCCCCCCCCCAGTGCACAAATTTCGTGCACTGGGCCCCTAGTATGTGTGTGTGTGTATCCCAAAAACTCCACCAAAAAAACCTGAACTATTATAACTGATAAAAAATTCAGTAAAGTTTCAGAATACTAAATTAATATAGTGTTTTGTTTCTGTACACTAATAAAGAGAACTTTAAAAAAATATCCCATTTATGATGTAATTATAAAGGAATAAGGTACCACCCTGGCCAGTGTGGCTTAGTTGGTTGAGCACTGTCCCATGCATCAGAGGTTTGCTGGTTTGATTCCCAGTCAGGGCACATGCCCAGGCTCTATCCCCAGTAGGGGTCATGCAGGAGGCAGTCAATCGATGTTCTGATGTCACATTGATGTTTCTGTCTCCCTCTCTCTCCCTTCTACTCTCTCTAAAAGTCAATAAAAATTCTTTTTTAAAATAAATAATGAGATACCTAGAAATAAATTTAACCAAGGAGATAAAAGACATGTACTCTTAAAACAACAAGACATTGATGAAATAAATTGAAGAAGTCACAAATTAATGTAAAGATATCCCATGCTCATGGATTAGAAAAATCAATATTGTTAAATTTTCCATACTATCTGAAGCAATCGACAGATTAAGCTCAATCCCTATCAAAATTCCAATGGAATTTTTTTCATGGAAATAAGACAATCCTAAAATTTGTATAGAATCACAAAGAACCCCAAGGGATCAAAGCAATCCTGAAAAATAACAAATTTGAAAGCATAACATGTCCTGATTTCAAACGGTATTACAACTTTATAAATCAAAATAGTATGGTATTACTATAAAAAGAGAAACATAGATCAATGGCACAGAATAGAGAGCTTAGAGACAAACCCCCAAATATATGGTCAATTAATTTATGACAAAGGAGCCAAATATATAAAATAGGGGTAGAATAGTCTCTTCAATTGCTGGTGTTGGGAAAACTGGGACATTAGACACACAAAAATGAGACGGAAATCCTATATATTCCACACACAGAAATTAACTCAAAATGAATTAAAGACTTGAACATGAAACTCTAAACCATAAAACTCCTGGAAAAAAATTCAGGTGGTAAGCTCCTTGACATTGATCTTGGTGATGTGTGGTTTTTTTTGTTGTTGTTTTTTTGGATATGACACAAAAAACAAAGGCAACAAAAGCAAAACAAACAAGTGAGACTATATCAAATATAAAAACTTCTGCACAGAAAAAAAAAATCAACAGAATGAAAAGGCAGCCTATGTAATGGAAGAAAATATTTGCAAATTATATATCTAGTAAAGGATTAATATTCAAAATATATAAAGAACTCAAACAAGTCAGTAAACCAAACAACAAAAACAATAAAAAACAATCTGATTAAAAATTGGGCAGAAGAACTGTATAGACATTTTTCCACATAAGACATACAAACAGCCAACAAACATATGAAAAGATGCTAAATATCACTAACCAGTAGGGCAATGCAAAGCAAAACCACAATAAGATCTCTACCATCTCACACTTAGAATGGCTATTTTATTTTTTAATTTATTTTTATTAGCAATGGTTAATTATTTATTTTAATTTTTTGTTGTTTAAAGTATTACATAAGTCTCCTTTTCCCCCCATTGACCTTCCCCCCCAAACCCTCCCCCCGAGTCTGTGTCCATTTGTTATGCTCACATGTATGCATACAAGTCCTTTGGTTGATCTCTATTTAAAAACAAAAATAAAAACCACAAGTTTTGGCAAGAATGTGGAGAAAAGGAAACTTTTGTGCACTGTTGGTAATGTAAATTGGTGTAGCTATTATGGAATCTGGCATGGACTTTCCTCAATAAATTGAAAATAGAACTACCTTATGATCCAGCAATCTCACTTCTGAATATTTATCCAAAGGAAATGAAAACAGAATATCAAAAGATCTACACTCCATGTTCATTGGAGTATTATTCACTATAGCCAAGTTATGGAAAAACCTACAAGGACATTAAGGGAAATAAGTCAGACAGAGAAAGACTACATGGTATCATTAATATGTAAAATCTAAAAAAAAAAAAAAAAGTTGATACATAGAAATGGAGTAGAAAAGTGGTTTTCAATGTTGATGGTGGGTGAAATAGGGAGAGATTGTTAAAAGGATATACAAATTCAGCTATCAGATGAATAAAACCTGAGGATCTAATGTAAAACATGATGACTATAGTTGTTAACATTGTGTTATGTCACTGAAATTTGCTAAGAGTAGGACTTAAATGTTCTCACACAAAGATACATATATATGTATGAGGTGATGAATGTGTTTATTAATTAAATGGTGTGAATCCATTAATAATTAAAAACAGAGGAAAAGAAGATACTATATATGTGCTCCAGCCAATAGAATAAAGTAAGAAAAGAAAGACATAAAATCAAAGAACTGGTGGTTCTGACATGAGCGAAACGAAGGAAGTTTCAAAAAATAGCTTTGGTGAGTACTGACTGTGAAGGCTAATAAAATGCAGCCCCTACCATGAGAAATAGATGTTAGAGTGCGAGAGAAGCAGGTCATCTTTCCTTAATAGGTGAGCAATAACTTTTTAAAAAAACATTTTGTTAAAGACTTATTATGCACCTACGCACACCAAGCACTGTGCAGGGCCTTACAGAAATACCTTATTTGACCATTACAACAATTTTCTGATGAAATTATTTTCATTCATGGCTTCAATTTTTATTTTATGCAATATTAACAGTTCAGTCTGGCATGCTTGTGCTTATTCTTTGCCCATTTGACTAATTATTGGATAAATGTGCATTTTTTTTTTTTTTTGCAGTATGTGCTATGCTAAGAATCTCTACTGGAGGAGAATTAAATAAATCATTGGGCAAAGAAAATAAATATCAAAGTAAGGACTGTGTGATTTTTTTATTTATTATTATTGGTCATTAGGAAACATCTGAACTTTAGCCAACATATCTATGAGACTAGCTGTATGGAGACCTGAGATCTTATATCTATGACACCACGGTGTAATGAACTTTACTTTTCATGGCAATGCATAGTACAATTAAATTATGATCATTATTTTAGGGCATGCTGAAGTCATTACATCTTTCCCTGTATTTAAGGTTCTTATTTTCAGAGAAGAAAATGAAGCAATATCTCCAAATACCTGGCTGAAAGCCCTTTGACTATGAATTGGTTTCTCACTTTTTAGTTATGTTTTTCACTACAGATAGAGGAAGGAGAAACCTGACTGTCCAAATAAGGTTAGAAGAAATCATAAGCAAATGTTTCTGCAGACTCTAACATTTTCCCTCAGAAAAAAAAGTCACAGAGCAATCAGAATATCTCACTCCTTTTTGGACATCTCACTGGAAAATTTCTACCAGGTTCTGGTTGTCATACAAGGCTACCCACTCGTGGCTAAACACCTCATGTCCTCAACCTCATCATTAATGATCTTCACCAGCTCTGGAGTTTCAGATTATTCTAATGATTAGGACTTCTACATTTCTGCAGAAACTGGAAGAAACATGGATTTTATCTAGAATTGCAGGGTAATTGGATTTGATAGAGTTCAGGGCATATAAAATCTTTTGAGCCCTAACCAGTTTGGTTCAGTGGCTAGAGCGTCGGCCTGTGGACTGGAAGGTCCCAGGTTGGATTCCGGTCAAGGGCATGTACCTTGATTGTGGGCACATCCCCAGTAGGAGGTGTGCAGGAGGCAGCTGATCGATGTTTCTCTCTCATCGATGTTTCTAACCCTCTGTCCCTCTCCCTTCCTCTCTGTAAAAAATCAATAAAATATATTTTTTTAAAAATCCTTTGATCAATCTGTCTTTTGATCCTGGTATTTCTATCCCATTGTGATCACAAGAATCAAATTAGTATCTGTCTATATAGGTTATCTCTCTAAGTTTGGCAAATCCTACCACACACAATGAAATGGAGAAATGAAAAGTAAAACATATAACCCAACACATCCCACCAAACAAAATCCACCAAATAACTTATAGAACTAAAAGAAAAAAAGAGTTTGCACTACATTGACGCAGACTATCTTGCCAAACTCGTTAAACTATCCAGGTTATTTTTTATTCTCACATTTGCATATGTAAAATGCAGTGTGTGGAAAGGTAGCTTGAGTAGTAAAAGCTTAATTCCCAAGTTTTAAAACCCTGAAAACTTTTGTGGAAAAAACTAAGCAAATCATCCTCTCTTCCATTAAATGCAGCCTAGGGAATAGTGGCCCTCACTCCTTATGTGCTGAAGACTAACATTATACATTTTTTAGATCTACAAAACTTGTCCAACACTCACACAGCTTTGCCCTGCATATACATGCACTTAATAAATACTTCTGGATGATGTTGAAAGCACTTAGAATAAAATGCTAAATAACAATCATAGACTTTGGCCGTGTGCCCTATTAGCATGTCTTCAACTGCCATATGAGCAGCCTTAAGCAAAAATTAGCCCATGGAGCTCCTCTAAGTACTCTACTAAAAATAAGTTTGTTATCTCTCATTTCCATGTCCGTGAAGTCACAGCATCTCATATACTCCAAGAGTTTGTTATGAATGTTGAACTTAGGAAGTTGACATCTTTAAAAAAGATTTAGATCCTAATAGATCCCAGGAAACATATCAGGTTATCACTTTCAGGACTGTAAAACAAGAGAGCTTTCAGATTATTGATTATGCAAAATACATGTATAAGTCAGTATAGTATGAAATGTGTTGCAATGGTTTTCTTTTCTTACTTTTTTCAATTGCTTGCCCAACACAGGCTTAAATACTTAGGTTGGAGACTGTCCTACAGACACTTAACACATATCTATGATTATTGCTATAAATGCCAGACAGAGCCCATAACCAAGAAATTAGAAAGGACCTGAGATATGCTCATCTCATAGTATAATTCTGAGAGTTAACTGAAATAAAATTAGAGTACAAAGCTTAGTACGTTGCAATGTTCAACATATTAGCTGCTTGTACTGCTATCCCCTGTCATCTACCTAAAACATTCATTCCTTAAGGATCCCTTTGGTTCTCAAAATATCTGTGTGTGTTTTTTTCTCAACATTAAGTCATAAGGAGAACTTTTTAGCTTCTCTGCACTGTCTAAATGTCTGTGCCTGAATTAAACTTCCTTGTTTTTCCCCCCACAGAACACACCTCCATTGCTGAGACAGCTTGTAGTATCAGCCCTCAGCAACCTCTGATCTTTGGATGATAAGTAGATGTCACTGGCAGATAGCTCATGAATGGCCCCAGGTCAACACCAAGTTCAGTGCTTCTATGCCAAAGGCTTCCCAAAATCAAAATGAGAGTGCCTCTTCCTATTTGTTCCAAACATGTCACCTTCTTTCACTAAAATTTCCAAAGTACCTAAGCAACCTCTTTTCTGCTATTTTGTCAGTCTCCAGGACTTCTTAGTAAATCAATCTGAATCTAGTGAGATGCCCTTATTTAACCGAGATCCTATAAAGCCTAGAGCTGGTTGGAGAAAAACGAAAATATCAATCCTACATTCTTATATATATTCAGGTTTACATATTTTCATCCACAGTTCATCTTGTTAATGTCAGGCTTCATAATTTATTGACCATGTAAAAATATTTTAGCCTGGGAAGCGGAGAAAATGAGTGAGAATAAATCATTCAGTCCTCTTCCATCAGCCACAATGCAGTCCAGAGGACCTTCATTTTTAATTTTGCTTTCAAGTGCCAGTTGAGACAAATTGGTTAGTGGTTCATCATGGGAGCAATTCCAGAGCTCATTCATTTACCCTCTGAGGACTTCCAGCATCACCAAAGACAGCCAACGTATAGTTGGTGACCTCAGGAAAAACACAATACTCGGAGAATTAGAAAAACGACAATATATGCTTCAGTCCTTAAAATTCATCATCTAATTTCCTCTATCTCTCTTCCACTGGGTAAGAAACATCTGTCAACACATGCACCACTGGCCTATTATTCTTCGTAATGTGGTTATTGAGCCTGACTCTCTACGCCCTGCCAGAGGAAAGCTGTTCTGAAACACACGCAGGCACCATGGGGTAATGTAAAACATGCAAGGGTTAAAATCGCTTACCTCTCACCCCACTCCATTGCGTCTACCTAGAGAGAAAACTATGCATTGTTTTAAACAATCTGACTCTTTCCCATAATCCAATATATTAGGAATTTACATTGTAAAAAGTTCACTTTATTATTTTTTTTCTAACAAAACAACATATGTTACGCTTCCATTTGAAAGCAATCTCAGAAAAAGGCCTGCATGTGAATGCAATTGGCTGTGAGTTCACATTTCCCTGAGACAAGATTGTGAGCAAAACACATGTTTTTCCATCTAAGTTAGAAGATGGAAAATCATGCATTATTTGTCAGGCCTCTGTGGCATGCAGTTTAAAATCAATGCATATTTCTTTCATGCGCATTTTCACAAATGTCTGTGTCAATACACCCGTCAGATCTGATGTGCTCAGTCCCTTAGCACCTGGGGAACTTGTCCTCTTGAAAATATTTTTTTCCTCCTAACTTTTCAATTTGTACCCAAGAATTATAATTCTTTTTGACTAGTGATAAGTGAGAAACAGAACCCTCCATCTTCTTTTCCTACAAAAGAAATAAGAACATTTTTACATGCTCACTCTTAACTCCAGGTAAATCAAAGAACGGCTGTTTCCCTCACTGCTACACAACAGTAATCTCTCCAAGTCCTCCCAGAACTCATGAAGGAAAGAGAAGGGAACTAGCCACTAACATGTTATAGGTGACATCAGGTAATATGATATAAGCAGCCTAATCATAAATACATTGCAAATAAACAAAAAGAGATCTTTATTTTGTTGGAAAGGTACTTCTTCCTCCTTGTGTTTTGTAAAAAAAAAAAAAAAAAAAAAAAAAAAAAAGGAAAGCTTTTGCTAAACTTCTATTTAAAAAATAAAATTTGGCTAGAAGGGAAATTGTAGGTTCTCATTTTAGCTCTACATATTGAAGAATAAGGTTACCAGGAAGCCAATCAGACATGATTGGAAAGCAGAGAGAAAAGGACATGCCCCTGGAGGAAAGTAATCTATTCAATATTAGGAATGGCAGAATGCCAAGAATCGATGTGTGCAAAGAGTGGCTTCCCTCTGTTACGAAGCAGGAGTAGAGCTAAGCAGGCCGTAAACTGCTTGCTGCAAGTACCTAGAGAGATTTAGAGTTTCATCTTTAATTCTTTTAGGTATATGATTGGTTTTGAAGTGGGATGAGCAGAAAAACTATCCACTAAAATGAGAAAATAAAGTTGGAACATTTTATTCACTTACTCAACATCTGAGTAATTTAAGATGCAGTAGCTTTTAAAATCAAGAACAAAATTTTAGTTTGTAATATGCTGTCAGCATCAATGTTCTTTTATTTAACCTTTTCTTATATATCATTTCTCATGTCTTTGGCTAAGAGTAAATATAGTATTTCTAAGGTAAATGACTTTATCACATTAGCAAATGACTTACCTTGGAAAGCTAAGTATTATCTGAAGGCTATGGAATCAGGGTAAAGTCTTGTGACCTATGAAATATATCAGAACTTATTCCTTTTCTACTCAGACTAAAAGGCAAATGCACTTACTTTTAACCAGAAAAGAGTATAATAAATGTGAAATAGGTAAGTAAATTAATCTTTATTTTAGTCTGTTATAACAAAAACGGGCACTAAAATAATTAAATCTCCATAGTGAGTAGAAATAAGTGGGTTGCATAAATATAAATACTCCAAAACTTCGAAAGTTCAGTCATCAGCACTTACTCCAGAGTGTTCAGAGCATGAAGTAAAATGAAGTTAGTGGAAACTAGCATTTCCAATTATAAAATCAATGCTAATCCCTCTTTGAGCACAAATATAGAAAGTACAAGTATCTTTCTTTCACAATTCCTAAGGGTTCTTTTAACTTTAAAATGTATAACAACAAAATAAAAAGATGAATTTAAATGACTTGACTCCTTGCGTTGAAGTAATATACAGCCTACCAGCATTTAACTAAAGTGTAAAGAATCACAGTCATTTATAAGTCATGTACAGGCACACAATCCTCAAGACCAATTGGTGAACCTCTAACCCTGGAGTGAACATACTTTTTAATTTTGTGTTTGATGAAGTTTAATTGTTAATACGTTCCCCTTTTATTCTCAAAAGAGTTGCAGTTTAGATTATACATTTTATGGCTACACATCTAAGGTCCAAGTGGTTGATATGGTGTCTCAGTATGAATTCTCTTATTTTCTTGTTCTCTATATGTCTTGTCTCTAGTTTGCCCATACTAGTTGGGCCCTCCAGATCATATTTATAGCACAATAAAGAGAATGAAGAGCTTATAAGTTTCTCTGTGTGTGATTGTTCCAAGTTCAATTCTTCAAAAAGTCTTTATTCCTCCTTCATAAAGGTATCAGCATGTACATGTCTTATGCTCTTACAACTTCTGATACTAATTGCTATCACTTACTATTTCTGTTACTAACTTCTTCCAGATGTGAAATTGTGCAGTGCACTCTAAGCTTCCACATTTTGGGCTGCATTTACCTGCCTAGAAACTGTCTATCATCACTCAAGATGACTTTCCTTTATTTTTGCCTTTATTCACAATTTCCCTCATTGCAGGGCATCAGCAGTGGTGTAATTATATATAATTAAAATTGAACTCTAAGGATAAAATATAAAGCTCTCCACCCAGGCTGCATGGATGAGGCCTGTGCTATTTACTTCCTCATGCCCATGATGGGTTAGCTCCACCTGGGAATGAGAGAAGATATTTGGAGCCTGGTGTAATTCTTTGGGTACCACTATTACATATATATTGCTAGAAGGTGTCCTAATGTGCTTGGGCCCATTTTTTGGATAGTGACTGGTTCACAGATACTGAATATGTTCATATATAGTCCTGAGTGGTGTCCCTCATACAGTACCAGCCCAGCCTCTGGAAATCAGTGTGCTTCAAGTTCCTCAGCAGAGCCCTAAAGCCTAGAGCTAGCCTAGACCTGTAGTCATTGTAAGGAGAAAGGCTCCCCTGACTGAGAAGATCCGGGTGGTAGGAATGCCAGGAGTCATCAGGATAAAGGCAGCAAGAGTGAAAAGTCATGATGACAAACGCCATCAACAAAGCTGACAGCCACAGCACCCGAGGCATCAAGAGCTGGTCATTTCTGACAAGTTCTGACAGCAGCAATCGCTACTACAAAACATGATGTCCGGGATCTGGGTAGAGTGGAGACTTTGGCAGCAATAGTAGCCAGAAACCATCAACTTTCACCAGTGGTGGGACAATGGCAGAGTTGGGAAGTGAGGAAGATGGAGCTTGGAGTTCAAAACCACTAGACCAGAATCCTATACGCTATTGTCACGAAAGCTGATGTAACCTATAGAAATAAGAATATTTCGGATAATGATCAGTTACCTATTTCATTGATAGCTGTTAGGCAGATAAGAGCTTTCTGACACAATAGGAAGGAAACCATCTATGCTCAGGGTAGCCAAGAGAGTCCCATGCATCTATCTTATGGTTGTTGAGCAACAATCTAAGAAAAAAAGAACAGCTGTTAAATGCCTGTCCATAATTATGTAACTTTTAAAAATCCTCACCCAAAGATATGCTTTTAGAAATGGAAGGGAGAAAGAAACATTGATGTGAGAAACATTGATTGGTTGGTTCCTTTTCCTATGCCCTCAGGCCTGGGATTGAACCCACAACCTAGGTACGTGTCTGATCAGGAATCGAACCCACAACTTTTGGTTTGTGGGAGGATGCTCCAACCAACTGAGTCACCTGGCCAGGGCACCATAATTATGTAATTTAATCCTCACACCAACACTGCAAGTTCTATAATTGTGAAACCCATTTTCTAGATGACTAAAATGGGTCTCAGGAAGATTTAAGTGGTTTGCCCAAGTTCACACCAATAAGGGTGCAGCTGAGATGTGAACGCAGGTCTGACTCACTTCAAAGCCATTGTTTTTCCCACCAGACTCTGGGAGCCAGAGGCAAACAATGGAAACAATCACCACAGAGACCCAGCCTACCTCCTGCCCCCTGCAGAGGGAAGCAGATGTGGAGCAAAATATCCACAGTTCTGGACTCTGAAAACTTCCATTCCTGAAACTGAAATTCAAAGACTGAGAAGTTGCTGACACTGCTGTTGAGCCCTGCCAAGTCCCCTGCTCTAAGGGCAGTTTGGTGTAAAGAATGTTGATAATCACTGCAAATGGAGGAGTATGCCTCTTGGCCTGGGAAATGAGGCTAGTGCATAAGTAGTTTTGGCAGCCACATGTATGCTGTGGTACTGGGAGGTACATGCTATTCACATAGAAAATAAAAAATAAAAATAAACAGATTGTCTGGAACTCTTCCAGGATCCCACCCCACTCCCTTTCTCCCCATCCAACCAAGTGTTGTCAGTCCCAAATGTGGTTTTCCCTGTTAAATGCTTGCAGAAACCAGGTGAGGTATCTGTTGCACGGGCGGATAGTGATTGTATCTCCAGAGTACCGGTGGGGCACCAGGGAGTAATATGATTTGGGTTGCTGCAATCCAAAGGGGAAAATGAAGATCTTTCTGAAACAAATAGCATCAGTAGTTTCACATGGAAGATGGATGGCTCAGAGAAAGCTAGCCTTTCACAGAAAGGGGGATATAGTGGAAAGTCACTGATGTCAAAGAACAAAGGAGAGTTTGAAAGAATCAAAGGCACAAGAGGCCAGTTTAATTCTTTAGTTGGTAGGTAATTCTTTAGATATTTGAATTGGCATCAGGGTAGTTTTCTCTAATTTCAACATGAATGAGGACTGATTGTCCTTAAAATATCATTACATTAAAGCTGCAAGAAAGATTCCTAATAAGTGGGAATCTATTCCTAGAATTTTAAAATATCTTTTAATCATTAAGTCTGTGGAAAAAGAAAACGTTTCCATGTTGGCACTAACACTTATTTGAGCATCTATTCTGTTCTGGTCTCTATTCTGGGCTTTAACTGTATTATCTCAGTCAGTCTTCACACAATACTTGCAACGTATTTCACAGATAATAGTTGACATTTATTGACTTGATTCTCCATAAAGGACATAAAATTTTCTCCATTTTATAGACAACAGTAGAAATAATAAGGATGGAGTATTTAGATACAAAAATAATTGCTTTTATATACTAAAAAGGTACTCTATGATATGCTCTATTTTAAATATTTTTCATGAATTAAACAACTCTGTGAAACAACTACTATTGTTATACCTATTTCACACATAAAGCATTTGGCTTAGGGAGTTCAAGTAATTTGCCTAAAATTACCCAGCCAGTGAGGATTAGCATCCAGTTGATTGGATGTCAATGTCCTTCATTTTAACCTATGAATAATATTTCCTTACAGCTTAGTAAAGTTAGACTCAGAGAAGTTTATAAACAATCTAAGATATCACAGTTTTAAAGAATAGACAGAATCTAGTCCCAGGGTTTTGTTTGTTTTTGGTTTTTACTTCAATGTTCACTTTTTTCCCACTTCATGACCAGGCTGCCCTTCTAAGGAGTATTTCTTTAGCAATAAGAGTTTACCACAGAGAAAAAAGATGGCAGCATAGGTAATCACCTATACCTGCTGCCTCTCACAACCACATAAAAATTACAACTAAATAGCAGAACAACTACCACCCAGCACTGTGGGAAAGCTGGGTGAGTGGAAGTTCAACAACTAGAGAGGTGAAGAAAGCGCATTGAGACCGGTAAAAGGTTCAGAGGCATGGAAAGTGCTGGCACCTGGATGCGCTGTACTTTAAACCGGTAGGGAGATACAAGCTCCTTCTTGCTCTGAATTCCAGTTATGGGTGAGGCTCTGGGGGAGAAACTGGGCTGTCTGGCATTGGGAAAGGAACATGAGGGCGACTTACTCTTAGAGGTGCTCCCAGCAATCATTGTTCCTGCATGGGTGCGTGCATCATGGAGAACCAGAGATTTCTCTGGTTCAGGGAAGCCATTGCTGTTTGCTCCACCCTGGTGATTTCCAGAGACCCTGCCCCACCCAATTTACAACCCCATCCAAGCTGTGCACATAGGCTTTTGCATATGAATGGCCTGTCTTTTCGCCTAAAACAAACTGCAGCTGGGTCAGAGAGCCCAGAGCTTCCAAAAGAAGGCCCACCAGCAGCAGCCTGCCTTGCTTCACAGCTGGGCCTCCTCTGGGCACATCCAAACCCCATACAAAGAGGAGGAATCTGCAGATGTCTCTGTAGCTCCTGCAGGGCAGCCCCAGACAGTGGCTGACTTTTCACCTTCTTGGGGATGATAATGGATTACAACTCTTCACATCCATTAGAGACACGCTCAAGGGGCAGACTCAGTGAGCACTAAAGCTCCACTGAAGCAAGTCCTGCCCCATAAGGGTGTCTCTTATGCAACAGATCTTCCAGTGTAGACACAGCTGGTCATCACAGCCAATTGGCTTGGAGGTCAGTTCCTCCCAGTGATACAACAGCAATCAGGGGTTAACTACAACAAGACTGTGCAAACATCCCAAAAGGGGTGCACCAAGAGCATCCACCTCAGGTGACTGGGGAGGCTGAGCCACTGGGCCCTATAGGACACCAGCCACACAAGACCACTCTATCAAGTCAAGGAGACTTAGCAGCTACCCAATACATAGAAACAAACACAAGGAAGCAGCCAAAATGCGGAGACAAAGAAACAAGTCACAGTGAAAGAAATGAAGGAAAGCAACTCTGTACACTGGATACAGAGTTCAAAACCACGGTTATAAGGTTACTCAAGAATCTTCTAGAAACCTCCCAGAAATTTAGTGAGACCCTTAAGGATATGAAAAAGGACCAATCAGAAATTAAGCATACACTGACTGAAATAAAGAATAATATACAGAGATCCAACAGCAGATGAGATGATCCCAAGATTCAAGTCAAAGACTTGTAATACGAAGAAGCAAAAAACAGCCAACCAGAAAAGCTAAAAGAAAAAAGAATTCAAAAATATGAAGACAGTGTAAGGAGCCTCTGGGACGACTTCAAGCATACCAACATCCGAATTATGGGGGTGCCAGAAGAACAGAGAGAGCAAGATGTTGAAAACATATTTGAAGAAATATTCACAGAAAACTTCCCCTACCTGGTGAAAGAAATAGACTTACAAGTCAAGGAAGTGCAGAGAACCCCAAACAAGAGGAATCTAAAGAGGACCACACCAAGACACATCATAATTAAAATGCCAAGAGCAAAAGACAAAGAGATAATCTTAAAGCAGTAAGAGAAAAACAGTTGGTTATCTACAAGGGAGTACCCATACAACTGTCAGCTGATTTCTCAACAGAAACTATGCAGGCAAGAAGGGAGTGGCAAGAAATATACAAAGTGATGAATAGCAAGAACCTACAACCAGGATTACTGTATCCAGCAAAGCTATCATTTAGAATTAAAGGTCAGTAAAGAGCTTCACAGACAAGAAAAAGCTAAAGGAGTTCATCACCACCAAACCAGGATTATATGAAATGCTGAAGGGTATCTTTAAGAAGAGGAAGAAAAAGGCAAAGATAAAAATTATAAACAACAAAGTGACAACAAATATATATCTCTCAACAAGTGAATCTAAAAATCAAGTGAACAAAAAATCTGAAGAACAGAATAAGCTGGTGAATATAATAGAATTAGGGGCATAGAAAGGGAGTGGACTAACAATTCTCTGTGGGAAGGGAGTGTGAGTGGTACAAGGAAGAGACTGGACAAAAATCTTACATCTATGGACGAGGACCCCATCTATGGGAGGGGGTAAGGGCATTGAGTGGGGTGGGAACCGGGTAAAGGGGAGCTGTGGGGGGAAATAAGAGGAACAACTGTAATAATCTGAACAATAAAAATTTATTTTTTTAAAAAAGATTTTACCACAGGTCCCACAATACAAACTTTTAATTATTAATACTCATTCAATTATTTTTGTGTATATAACATGGAAAAGAGATATTCCTGGACTCAAAGACTTTGCCTTTTAGGTACCCTGAAAGGTTAGACAATACTTTGAAGTTAAGCAACCAAAATGAAAAATTTTATGAACAGTGAAAATAAATTGATACTTTTGGCATGGACAAAGGTAATACAACTTAAAATAGTAAATTTTAATCTAAATTTCAGCAACAAGATATAAAAATAAAATTGCATTTTCTCTAAGGAACAACATTTCCTAAGTCAGCTACACAATTGAGTGGCCAAATATTTGAGCAATCCTGAAGTAAATTTTCAAATGATTTATTCCAGGTATATAAGCATAAATTCATAAGGATGGCAAAACAAGTGATCTGTTCTTGTGCATATTAGTATATTCATGTTCATTAGTTTATACTCTTGGGATAGATCCAGAGAAATATACCCATGTGTATTTCTAAAAGAACATTCTCAAATGGAGCTTTTAAACCAAAGTCAGCAATATGCTGTATCACTTACATATTTTGTTTTGGCATGAATCCACAAGTCATCTTTTATTAGTGGAAGCTTATTCTGAAGTTTTATTGATGGTTTATAGCTCTTAAAGTCAGATGAGTATGTTTTCAATGTAACATATTCCTTTATCATTTGCCTTTCAAACCTTTCATATCATTATCTGTGATGAGTTCAAATCAAATGAAAGGAGTAATTTCAAACAGTATAAGCCATGCCTTCACCCTATTATGAAATAAACACAGCAGCAATTCCTCAAATGCTAACTAAATTTTGAGTTAAATTTATGCAATCTTATCATTTCTGAATTCAGTGTAGGCTAGAGTCAGATATGAAATATAATTTTATAATGGAGGTTCTCAAGACCCTATCTTCCCATCACAATATTTGTAATTGACATTGAATTGGCTCAGAAGGGGGGAAATAGTGTGTGTGAGAGAATGAACCCCATCTTTATTAGTATCTGAATATTCTGTATGCTTTTGGCTGGCTATATCACCCAATCCATTTCCTATCTACTAATGGGCAACCACTTAAATGAGATTACCTAGGGCAAACTTAATATAAAATAATTGAACTATATATACACGACTAATGTAATCTGCATTATATTGTAGTTACTTGTGTATATACTTATATTTCCTATCAAATTATAAGGTCTTGAAGGATAAAGATTAACATCTTAAGCAACTTTGTGTGCTACCCAGCATCTAATACAGTGCAATTTTAGATGTGGCAAGCAGAGAGGGCCGCACTGAGAAAATGGTGTTTGGAAGAAGGTGAGGGAGAAAGTCATCCCATATTTGTATGAGAGCATTCCAGGCAGAGAGAAGAGAGCAAGTGCTGAAGTCCTGTTGTCCCATTGAATAGGCTAGGTGTGGGGCAGGAAGCATAGACCAGTTAATCCAGCACAGAGGCGATGGTGATTTGGATAAGAACAGTAACACTGCAGGCGTTGAAGAGTAGTTCAGATCTAGATAACTTTTGGAGGCAGTGCTGACAAGATCTGCTCTGAGGGGTTGGGTGTGAATTGTGAGTGAAAGACAGAAAACAAGGACAGCTTCAGGGATTTTGGCCTGGGTAACGGTATGGCTAGTGATATCATTTACTGAGATGGTGAAGACTATAGGAAGGAAAAAGTATTGGAAAGAAGATCCCAGAGTCTGGGGAATCTAGAAAATGTTAAACTTCTCTGTTGATATTCTATTTTCTCTCTACAGCCAAGAGTAAAGCTGACCACTTAGACCCCTTCACTGGGTCCATACTTGAAAGCCCCTGGCTTAGTCCTCCACTGGCTACACTCCTTCTGTAGGGTGAGACTTCTTCCATGAAACCAAGAGGACATGTCACTCAGCCTCTTTTAGATCATGCCATGCAGGATTCTGGGATTCCCTGTCAAACTCCCCAATCCCACATCCACCGTCTATATATATGTACGTGTTTCCAAGAGCAAGCCAGACTATCAACACATGCACCCCTAGATCAGTTGCATAGCAAAAGGATGGCTGAACGCGAGATCAGAGAGGTTGTGGATGGAGCTTGTGGTGAGGTGCCCACACACATCTGTGTCAGGCCCTGTGACAGAGAGGGGTGGAAAGAGAATGGGGGTAGGCCATAGGCTAGTGGCTTTTTCTGCTCTGCCACATTCTGCCATGGAACTCTGAGGAGCCAGAATTTTAAATTCAATGCCAGCCTTAGAGGCCATCATGAAAGTATATTTATCAAGACAAGAAGACAAACTGTTTTATTCAGCAGTTTAATAGCTTGACTTAAATATTTAGCTATACTAGGGGCCCAGTGCACAAAAATTTGTGCACTTGGGAGGTCCCTCAGCCCAGCCTGTGCCCTCTCACAGTTTGGGACCCCTCTAGGGATGTGCACCTGCTGGCATACCTGGCCAGCCTGGGTGCGAGGCTGATGGCTGTTTGCAGGCTGGCCAAGCCCCCTAGTGGGAACCCTGACCCCCTGGGGGTGTGGCCAGCCTGGGTAAGGGGCTGAGGGCTGTTTGCAGGCTTTTAGGCTGCCCACAGTCCCTTCAGGTTTTGAGTCCCTACTGGGGTACCTGGCCAGCCTGGGTGAGGGGCTGATGGCTGTTTGCAGGCTGGCCAAGCCCCCCAGTGGGATCCCTCACCCCAGCCTGGGTGATGGGCTGAGGGGCTTTTTCAGGCTTTCAGGCTGCCCACAGCTCCCATTGACCCAACGTCTCAGCAAGGCTGGCTGGAAGCAGGTTCCTGGGGTTTGTTTATCTCTATAATTGATACACTGTTCCTTTAAGCCAAACCTAGGCAGGTAACGAAGCCTCCTGTCTGCTTCAACTCTGAGGCTTCTATAATTGAGACAATGTCACAAATATGTTGTTGACTGGAGCTGGAAGAAACCCAGCGGCTGCAAACAGTTTTACTCCTGCTGCAATGGAAGCTACCTGTTTACTCAGCTCCTTGAGTGCCAGCCTCCATCTTGGCTGGGTTAATTTGCATACAGCCGCTCTGATTGGCTGGTGGGTGTGGCTTAGGCATCCTGAAGAAATGGTCAATTTCAATATTACGCTTTTATTAGATAAGATGGTATCTGGGCCTCCATATGTGCTCTCACCACAGGCCCTGAAAGGTACAGGCTCTGGCCAGCACTGCTGAACATCCTGCCTGCGGTGTCAGAGACACTATTTTTAGAGAAGACCTGAGAAGTAGGATCTGGCCTGCATTTCTGTACACAATATCACAGCTTTCTTCTTCTGCGGTAACAGATGCAGATTTATTTTTTCAGATGAGACCATGAAAGGAGTCCTCTCTATATTTGTGCCCCACCCCCCGAGTCCTTAGCTCAATGTTGAGAACCCATGATAAGTGCTGGAAAACTACTGATCCTCCTCAGCCTCAGTTTTCACACCTGAGAAATGAATGGGACTTGCACTTAACTTCAAAGGCTGCTGTGAGAAAGCTCAATAAGAAAATGTAAAGCAAAAAACAAACACTAAGCATATTGCATCTCACACATAAGAAGCGGTTAAATGATTGCTGGTGTATTCTTAGGTCTATAAAACAGAGTCTTACTTTTTATTCATTCTTAAATTCTAGAAAAATACAAACAAGTGCAGAAGCAATGGAAGATTTTGTTTAAGCGTTTTTGCTAACGCCCAGTGAGTTCTCTCTCCCTTCAAAACAAGGCACAGCATTTAGATGCCGATCAATAACTCAAGTTCTGTTTCAGCTGCAAGTGCTTTGCTTACTTTCTGAATCAAATACAGGATTCCCATTAGTATTGATGGTAATTACCCCTGCAGAACGAAGTATGGTGCGTAGAGGCCCTGCTGAGAAATTACTTTAATGACTTTGAACTTTAATAAAGAAACTTAAGAAAGTCACACATGGTGACAACCTCAGAGCCTGAACTCCTGCTGCCTCCCTAACTGCTAGTTTCAATTGGTTCGTTCTGAGCGGGCCACTTCTGGGTCATGTTGTTCTTTATGACCAAATAGTGAAAAGCATATTCCAGAGAAAAGTGCCTCAAATTAGAAACTCAGCATTTGGTGGGATGGACTCCTTTCCTACCATAAAAGGCCTCCCCAATCAATTCAAAAGTTAATCTAGATCATAGTGTAGCAGCAGTGACCGTGGTAATTGTAATAAACAGTATCTACCTATATTATTACCATTATAAATTTCTGATCACTGACCTAAACTGGGACCTCACCTCTACCTACCATTTTTAGTATAATCTTGCTATAGTCAGGTTGTGAAGTAATTTTCCTACTGATCATAAAACCATTTATTCCTTCTCTACTCTCAATAACCTTCATTGAGTCACACTGAGAAAAGACCATACAAGTATAAAAATAAACTTTTAAATCGTGGAGCAGACTGAGGAATCTCAGAGGGAAGGGGGGGCCAGGGGGTAAGAAGAGATTAACCAAAGAACTTACACGCATATATGCATTGCACCATGAACACAGACAATAGGGTGATGAAGGCCTGACTGAGGCTGGTTGGGAACTGGGTGGTGGGGGGTGAGGGGGAAAAACAGAAGGGGGCAC
>PVJC01007178.1:0-52377 GCA_004026665.1 Murina feae
ACGTGAAGGTGACAGATGAGTCCTGGCTGGTGAGCTCAGTGGTTAGAGCATCAACCTGCGCACCAAGGGTCACAGGTTCGATTCTCGGTCAAGGGCACGGTTCCTGGGTTGCAGGTTTGATCCCTGGCTCCCTTTGGGGTGCGGGTGGAAGGCAACCAATCGATGTATCTCTCTCACATCCATGTTTCCCTCTCCCCGCTTCCTTCCCTCCCTTCCTCTCTCTCTAAAAAATAATTTTAAAAGATCAATGGAAAAATAACCTCCGGTGAGGAATACCCCCCAAAATAATAAAAATAAAAGATTACAAATTGTGCTTTTTTTCTAGGAGAAAGTGGGAGCAGGGGTGGGGGGAGGGGGTAGGAGGGAGGGAGGGAAGGGGGTGGTTGGTAATCTGACGGGGTGAGGGCAGTGGAGCCAGGCTGTGGCTCTCAGTCTAAGCTGCGCACGAGAGAATTGCTCTGTGGAGCAAAAACACAGAAGCCCCGTCCCCTCACTCCCCGTCCCCTCACTCCCCGTCCCCTCACTCCCCGTCCCCTCACTCCGGTTTACTAGGAATTGATGTGGCGTGGGGCCCAGCAACACGCATGTTCTTAGCGGTCAGAGGAGAGCCTCAGAAGACAGGCCGTGACCGCAGGCGGGGTCGTCGGTACACTGCGCAGACTTGGATCGATAAGACAGGCTGCTGCTTACGTCCTCTTTACGGCGGCCCCGGCTGCGGTTCCAGCTCTTTCCACACGTCTCTTCTCAACAGCCTCGGAGGCAGGTTTTGCTATTCGTGTCCTTTCTCTCAGAGGAAGCAGGACAGGCCCCGAGAGACTGGGGAACTCGCCCCGAGTCCCCCGCCCAGGAATGGACTGAGGTGGGACTGGAACCCGAGCCGTCTGGCCCAGGACCCAGTGCTGCCCGCTGGGCCTGCTGGCTTCCGAAAGGGCCAACAGCGCTGAGCCTAAAGATCCCTTCCCTTGCTCATCCACGAAACGAGGTAAACTGAGTGAGGTGAGCTTAAGGTCCTGTGGTCGTAGGGGCTCCATTTTAGATATATTTTATTGACTTCAGAGAGGAAGGGGGAGGGGAAGAGAGATGGAAGCATCAGTGATGAGCCAGTCATTGACCGGCTGCCTCCTGCACGCCCCCTACTGGGGATCGAGCTCACAACCCTGGCATGTGCCCTGACCGGGAATCGAATGAGTACCTTCTGGTTCATA
Organism: Murina feae; assembly: GCA_004026665.1. NCBI lineage: Eukaryota > Metazoa > Chordata > Mammalia > Chiroptera > Vespertilionidae > Murina > Murina feae. The sequence goes on from PVJC01007178.1 coordinate 1,206, forward strand.
GGCTGACGCCCTACCACTGAGCCACACCGGCCGGGCTAGGGTCTCCGTTTTAAAGATGGCAGAGTGAGTCCCAGAGACAGGACATTGGCTGCCCTCATCCAGCCACAAAGCCAAGCATAAGCCAGGCCTCCTGCGCCCCAGTGCAGAATTCATTCCCAATCTCACAGCACAACAAATTGGGCGAGGAGGTGGCCTCCAAAACATCCCGCGGGAAATGAAACCACTTCGTGCAAAGGTCTCAAGCCCCGGGTTTAAAACATGGACATGCAACGGCTGTTTCAGGTCCTGCCCTGGAAGGAGTCACTTAGCATCTGTTCAGATCAACGGGGACTCGCTTCCAACCAAGCTCAGAGGCTCGGTCTTAGATATTTGGACAAATAACAAGGTGAGGGAGGCGGGGAGTCATTTCTTTTCCTAAGAAAGAAGACTTACAAGGAGGGAGGAGGTGGTAGAGGTGAAGGAGAAGGAAGAGGAGGAGGAGGGAGAAGAAGAACAGGGAAAAAGTGGTTCTTGGCCGTCCCCCCTCTCCTTAAAAACAACATTTTTATTAGCTAAATGCAAATGAATAAAAATGAATAAAAACATGTGGATTAAATTCCCCTGAAAACACTCATGGGCTTAAAGTTTTAAGGGGAAAACAGGCCCCGCGCCAAATGCATTGTGGTCTGGCTGCGCCCGGGGGAAGGTCTTTGGCTCATGTGACTCACACACCTGCTCAGCCGCCGCGCTGCCCGCCGCCCTCCGCCCCTGCCCTCCCGGGAAATCGCACCCAGCGCTGGGAGCCGTGGGGCCCTCAGCTGGCTCCGGCCCCTCCCCGCCAACCAGGGCAGATCCCCGCGTGTAGTCATGGCGTGGCCAGACGCGGGAAGAGGCGGATTTGGCTGGGACAGGCGCTTGGCTCCCCACTGTAGCTCCAACTCTGAAGCCAAATGCTCCATCTCCACCCTGAGTTTAAGAAAAGACGGATTCTGAGCAAGGAAGGCATAAAGCCCAGGCTCGGTCCCAGATCTCCTACCTGGAGGCGTATGAGGCTGGGTGGCTGGCCCCCGGCCTGCATACCTGCAGAAAAGCTTGAAGAACCGGCTTTTCCGTGCACAGGCACACGGGCACCTAGATGCCTTGAGGTCTTACGAGCATCCTAACTGAGGGCCCGCATGTGCCAGGCTCTGTATGAAGAGCTCAACTCTAATGCACATCTGTGACAGCTCCAAGGGGCTCTCAAAGGAGGGTTCTTAGGGCTGAGTAGGAAATTGGTCCCCGAAAGCAGGGGGCAGGGCGGGAAAGAGCTTAAGCTCTCGGGTGACATCGGGTAAAGACCAGCTGTAGGCTGGCCCTGCAGAGAGTGCGCCCGCAGGAACCCAGGGGCCTGGGCTTCCACACACTTGCCCCCCCCCCCCCCCCCCCCCCCCCCCCCCCCCCCCCCCCGCGTCGGGCATTGGCTGAGGGCTGGCCCACAGGGGGCGCAAATACCCAGCAACCACCAGCTCCCTGCCTTTTGGGGGTGAAGTAGCTCTGCAGCCTGAGGGGGTAGTTGTCACGAGAGAGAATCTGAGGGGAGCGGGGCGGTGGAGCTACACCACACACGGCAGCCCATCCCGAGGGCCAGGAGCCAGGAGGCCAAGTTTAAGGACATGTTCCCTCCAAGGTGCTCTGCTGCGGAGAAACCAGCGCCCACAAACAGGAAGCAGATGCGAAAGCCTGAGAGGACCTAGGCCAAGCGCCGGTGAATGGACAGGGGTCCCCAGGGTGCAGGAGCCTCGGGGCGCATGCTTCGGCGATCTCACCGAGAGACAAGGGCCCGTCATGTAGGCCACGGGGGTTCCAAAGGAGTGTTTTACATCTCGTTGGCGTTACATTTCTTCCTGACCCTCTGGGAGGGCAGCTTTGCGGCATAACTTCCTGTCGCTGCCACGTGCCCCTTGGAGCACGCAGCTGTCACTCTCCCGCCCCATCCACCTCGGTCCTTCCCCTTCAAGGCACTCATAGTGGGTCTTTCTGATGATCTCACAGACCCTGCTTGTCTCTGCTGGCGGCCATGAATTCCCGGAGGGTAAAGACCAAGTCTACAGACCTACCCATGCAGTGGGGACAGGGAGGACGCTCACAGGCTCGGAGCAGATCATCCAGGTTGGCAGGTTGTCTAAACCAGCGGCCGCCCACCAGTGGTCCGGTCCGTGGGCGACAGGCGGTCAGTGAGGTCTGAAAGGTTGGTGACCGCTGGGACCTGTCCACTGCCCCAGGCTGTACTGTGACGGTTCCCTGCAGACAGCCTTCCCCCAGCCTTCCTTTCCATTGGATTCCTTAGAGTAAGCCCGTCAGGTGGATTAATCCTGATTCCTTAGCTCATGAATCATCCAAGTATTTTTTTTTATTGATTTCAGAGAGGAGGGGAGAGGGAGAGAGAGAGAGAAACATCAATGATGAGATCAGCTGCCTCCTGCATGCCCCTTACTAGGGATCGAGCCTGCAACCCGGGAATATGTCCTTGACCAGAATTGAACCCAGGATGCTTCAGTCTGCAGGCCGACGCTCTATCCACTGAACCAAACCAGCTAGGACTTCAGGCATGTACTTTGAGGGAGGTTGACCACTCCTACTCCAAGCATCTAGAAAAGGCCCATGAATGGCTTGAACTCATTCTTTGGGTGATGGGTTAAAAGCTGGGCACACACAGAGGTGTGTTCATAAATGTGTAACAACGGGCTCCGTGAATAGTGAGAGTGTTGACATGTAGCAAGTGGCCATGCCTGTGGTGTAAATACTCCCACTGTGGCTGGTTGGGAGACACCAATACAATGTCCCTGACCTTGGCACTGAGCAGAGAGTCCCACCAGGGGACCTGGCCCCACCTCACCACTGCCACCATCCACTGAAAGTAAGAGCTCAGCTGGGTGAGTAGGGGCACGAGACCTCCGCTCGGCTCGGTTCCACCCGGATGCAAAGCTCGGGACTCCCAGAAGCCTCTGCTGCAAAGGGTGCCTCCAGGTCTGGAGCTCTGCATCATGTCACCTGAGTCTTGGATCACTGCACACCTAACGCCGTTTCTGCCTACAAATTCACTCTTTTTTTGGCCTGATCCATTTTGAATCAGGTTTTGAGTCACTTACAAACAAGTAGAAAGCCAACCACACACTACCTATGTCCCATGGGTCACATTTTAGCAACCTCCTTCCCTGAGGAGTCAGTGTCCACGCAGGTGTGTCTGTACAGGTACCTACCCCTCGTCCACAGCCACTTGGAATTTCCTATCAGTTCAAGTCGGTGTCTGTATGAACAACATGAGGGCTTAGCCTCAGGGATTCCCTGTTTTTCACACCCAAAGGGATTATCTATCGGTTTGGGGGTTATATTCATCACCCACTGCCATGACAATGCTGCGTAATCAAAACCCGCAAAACCTCCGTGCCATATGACAGAGCTAAAAAGTCCGAGGGATCAAGCTGATCTGGACTGGGCTCGGCCGATCTTGGGCAGGCTCACTCACACATCGGGCGGTGACTAGCGGATGACCCATCGACAAGCCGTCTCCACCGAGATGAGCGGAGCGGACCCAGTCTGTTTCCTGAGTCTCTCGTCATCCATCACGAACACATTCTCATGTGGCCACGGGAGAAGGTCAGGAGGTCACAAGTCCAAGCGCACAAGAGGCAGTCAAGCCTCATTGCTGCTAACAGCTCATTGGCCAAATCAAGTCAGATGGCAGATTCCAGGCTCAGCATGAGACAGCATGACCAAGTTCACGGCAACGCATGGGGATCGAGAGCCAGGCCCTCTCACATACTAATCAATCCACCACGAGGGTTATACAACCTGCAATCTTAAAAGGCAGGGGAAAGGACCCCGTAGATACAGTCATGTGATCTACTCCACACCCTTCTGGAGCTCTCTCCCAGCCTTGAACACCGAAGGGAGGAGGGGCTAGGTTATTTTTTTCTGAGGGAGCGAGCTGAGCAGCCAGCATTTTCCCAAGCCTGTCCCGCTCTATTCAGAATAAAGGCCCGGGCAATAGGCCATGCTTGGATGCCTCAGACCATCTGCCAACCAAAACAGAAAGAAAAAAAAGTTAATTATGAATGGTGTCTTCCCATGCTAATCATTTATTGTAAAGGACTTCTCCAGCTTGTTTAGAATCCCTGTCGCCTAAGGGTGCGTGCTGTATAACTTGTCTGATTACAGGATACAGAGCACTTCTTAATAGGCCTCAGCTGAGTAGGAGAAGGGAAAGAAATTAAAGAGGCCATTTCCCTTTAGGTATGCAAATACCCCCCCAACAAAAGACAGAGATCTGATGGGCCAGGATGAAACACACCCTCTTTTTTTTCTTTTCTTTTTTTTTTTTTTACCTGAAATTATGTGCCAGGCAAGGAGCTAGCTCCATGGCATGTGTCCACAGAGGTGTGAATGGTCTGGTGCCAGAACGCACGTGAGACCTCAAGCTGAATGGACTCCCCAGGCAGCCCCACAGTGGGCACTGGGGTGCTGCGTGGACCTCTGGGTAAGGGGTCACTGCTGACTTTGGGGTAATTTGACTCTGCCTCATTGAGCTAAAACTTGTTTGTAGCCCATTGGTCTTCCCGTTTCTGAAGCCAGAATTTCCATGTCTACATCTGGCAGGGAGAGCAGTCAGAAAGACGGACCAAATGCATTTGAAAAGCAGTAAAAAACGAAAAAGGACACGGATTCATTTCTTCTTCTTGGGCACACACATATCCACACACACACAGAGCTCACAGACATGGACACACACATGTATGCAGAATTTTATATTCTTATTAATATGTTTCCTCTTCCAGTGTTTCCTGGTGCTTCGCAGGGATGTTATTCCACGTGGGATTGTCTGGGGGTTTCTCCTTTGCGGGAGCGGGATCTCTCAGGTCTGCCTTCTCAACCAGCGTGTAGGGACTAAAAACATTAAGGAGACGACTTGAGAGTCGACTGGGGGGGGAAGGTGATCACAAAATCTCCATGGGGCCCCAATACCTCAGTTCGAGTTCTGCCTTTACCTGGTTCTGTGGGACCAGGGACCCGTTCCCTCTCCTAACCCACGCTGTCCTCCAGCTTACACGAAAGGGGGTCGCTCAGCTCATCTGACTGTGCCGACTGCATGTCACAAAGAGCAATCAAGCCTCTGAATCTAAATGGGACTATTTTGCCCTAACCAGTGTGGTTCAGCGAATAGAGCATTGGCCTGTGGACTAAAGGGTCCCGGGTTCGATTCCGGCCAAGGGCATGTATCTTGGTTGCGGGCACATCCCCAGTAAGAGGTGTGCAGGAGGCAGCTGATCCATGTTTCTCTCTCATCGATGTTTCTAACTCTCTATCCCTCTCCCTTCCTCTCTGTAAAAAATCAATAAAATATATATATAAAAAATAAATGGGAATCTTTTTTAGGTCACTTCTGACTCTTATAGTAAACTCGGGAAACTCGAATGCAACCTGCTCCGATTCCTGCTCCATCCCAGCGGCCAGTGGAGTCCGTACTATGGAACGTTTGCCACAGGGTTACTCAGAAAGCTGAAGGCAGATACCATCACCATCACCGACAGGGCAGCTTCCCGGCCCCCCATTCCACATGCAAACCCTCAATGAAGGCACAGATGGATGGGCAGATACGCAATACAGCAAGCCTTATAAAACATTAATGAGAGACTCTAGATGCGGGTGTACAGTGTTACTATGAAATGCTTTCAACGTCGCTATCTGCCTGGCAATCTTCATAATAAAATATTGGAAAACCATAAACCTCAACGTCAGCGGCTTAAGGGCTCCAGTCTCTGTGGAACACAATTCGGGGTTCAGGGCTGCCGCGGCCCCCTTGCTCAGGCCACACTGCTGTCATCCCATTTGCTAAATTGTCACTTGGAAGGTGGCTCCTCCCAAGAGCCATGGTCAGAGGCCCCCTGGACACTCCCAAGATGGACAGGTGGCTGAGAGATATCCCAGAGGCATTGCAAAATGCAAAGTGCAAAGAGCAAAGGAAATGCCAGCGGCCACATACTTGCCCAGGGGTGACCTCACTCAGTCCCAGGACAGAGGCAGATAAGGACACAGAAGAATCAGGATTTGAACAGGGCTCGTTCGACTCAAACTCTTGCATTCTTGATCTCAGAATAGCAGCCAACACTTTCTTGAGTCTTCCTACGTACCCGGCTCTGTTGTAAACGCATTTCACATACCAACTCACATTCCTCCCCATCACAACTCCGGGAAGCAGTCACGGAGTTTGTGATCATCATCCTCTAGGAGAAAATGGAGGCTCAGAGAGGTTCGTGAGGTTGCCCACAGTCCCGCAGCGAGGAGGTCAACCTCGTCATGGCCCCACGGCTTCTGAGCCCTGGGAAAGGAACGTGCTTATACACACCCTCTTGCTTCCCTTTCTCCAGAGCACCCTGCCTGACCCCCTTCCCTACACCCCTCTGGGAATCTCTTAGGCCCTTGTGGCCCGTGGCTCAGCCGTGTGTGCAGCGTATCCATCGATCCTCACCGTCACCCGGCACATGCGGGGGTGCGGCTGGCACCCCCAACGTGTAGGTGAGAGGAGTGAGCCCAAGGGATTAAGATGGGATTAAACCGATAAATCGGCTGCTCCCAGGCTTGTATCCTAAACCGCTCTTCTCTCGCGCTCCATGTTTATTATCTGGAGGAGACCAGCACCTTTTCCCGGAGGCTCGGCTCTGACAGAATCGAGGTGGGACTGACGGAGCGGGAATCCATGTCTGCATCAGCTTTTCCTACAAGAGGCCGGCCCACCTATCTGTGCTGGGGGCAAAAAAGCCCTGTTTCTAAGGAAAGTGTGTGTTGGAAGCAATAAAAGAAAATTTAAAAAAAAAAAATAGAAGGAAGAGAAGGGGGTGGTAGTCAGGCCGCCGAAGGTAAGAAAACAGGACTTCAGGAGTCCGCGTGGAAAGGCAGCAGCTTTTGCAAAGCAGCATGTTGATGCGTTGAGTGCAAATGAATCGGGAATAACGAGAAACACATGGGCTAAATTTTCCTTAAAATATACGAGTTTAAAAATTAAGAGGAAAAAAGCGCTTGGGGAAAATGTGTTTTAAGTTTCAGACAAACCGAAAACATTCGCCCGAACGGATCGAGATCGCTGTGGAGCCCGGAGAAGGACTGGTTCGGTCCATCCGGGCAGATCGCGCGAGGAAGAGAGCGAGAAACAGAGCAGGGAGCTGGGGGCCGGCCGGGGCGGCGCCGGAGGGCAGATCCAGGCTCCCAGACAGCTGTGCGCTGGGGCTGTAGCGCGATATTGCTTTTCTTTCATTTATTTTTCCAAGGAGCGCGGGGCACTGCGCTCTGAATGGAGCACTAATGAATAAATAATACAGTCGCGGGAAAGCCGCGTGCCGAGAACACAACATGTGTTTGGTGTTGTTTGAAAAGCCCTTCACAATCTGTAGGAGCAACAGCATCGAGAAACAAGGAAGATGTACGGGGATTCGGAAGCTGGCAGCACGCGTGAGCCGAAGGGCCTCACGTTGGTGTCGGCTTCTGGGTGGCAAAAATGACATGTGTCCACAAGGGACCATGGAGGCCAAAAGCCGCATCACCAGCAGGGCCGTCCAGCCAGGCTTCCTGCTGAGAACTCCACCAGAGGCTCTGGTCCCACGAGCACCCAGGGGGATAGCACTAGCACCTCCCTGTCTCCACGGCAACGGGAAGCGGTGACACTCCCCACTGGTTTCCATTGGCCCTCTCAGAAACAATTAAAGTTCCATTAAAAAAATATATATCCTATCTAATAAAAGAGTAATATGCAAATTGACCATCACAAGATGGCTTCCCTCATGTGGTCAAAGATGGCCACCACAAGATGGCCAGCAAGGGAGGGCAGTTGGGAGGGACCCAGGCCTGCAGGGGAGGGCAGTTGGGAGGGACCCAGGCCTGCAGGGGAGGGCAGTTGGGGGGGACCCAGGCCTGCAGGGGAGGGCAGTTGGGGGGGACCCAGGCCTGCAGGGGAGGGCAGTTGGGAGGGACCCAGGCCTGCAGGGGAGGGCAGTTGGGAGGGACCCAGGCCTGCAGGGGAGGGCAGTTGGGGGGTACCATCCTGGCAGGGGGAGTGCAGTTAGGGGCAATCGGCAGGTGAGAGGTCGGGAGCCAGCAGTCCTGGATTGTGAATGGATGTCCGACTGCCCATTTAAGCCCAATCCCACCGGTGGGATCGGGCCTAAATGGGCAGTCAGACATCCCTCAAGGGGTCCCAGATTGGAAAGGGTGCAGGTTGGGCTGAGGGACACCACCCCCACCCCTACTCCCACTCCATGCACAAATTTTGTGCACCGGGCCTCTAGTATGTATACATTTGTATTGATTTTAGAAAGGAAGGGAGAGAGAGAGAGAGAGAGAGAGAGAGAGAGAGAGAGAGAGAGAGAGAAACATCAATGATGAGAGAGAATCATGGATTAGCTGCCTCCTGCACACACTATGCTGGGGGATGGAGCCTGCAACCCAGGTATGTGCCCCGACTGGGAATCAAACCGTGACCTTCTGGTTCATAGGTCAACACTCAACCACTGAGCCATGCTGGCACATCTTCAAATGTCCCATAGGTCCGTAGATTGGTTAATATCTATCTATATACATATACATATAAAAGGCTAACTGACCAATTGTCTGTCCATCCCACTGTCCGACCGACTGACCCACCAGTACATACGACACATACTGGCAATTTAAAAATAAACGGTGACTCGCGCAAGGAAAATTTTCCCATCGAATTCCTTAATAGTATTACTCCCTCGGGAATGCCGTGTCATAAATTAAAATTGAAAGTGGGTGCGATCATCATGTTACTGAGAAATCTTAACAGTAAATGGGGTCTTTGTAATGGTCCTAGATTTATTATCAAAAGATTGTGACCTACCATAATCGAAGCTGAAGTATTAACAGGATCTGCGGAAGGAGAGGTGGTTCTGATTCCAAGAATTGATTTGTCCCCATCTGACCCTGGCCTCCCATTTAAATTAATTCAACAACAGTTTCCCGTGATGCCAGCATTGCCATGACTGTTAATAAATCACAAGGACAAACTCTAGACAGAGTAGGCACATTCCAACCTGCACCCATTTTCAGACGTGGTCAGTTATATGTTGCTTTCTCTCGAGTACAAACAGTATGTGACGTTAAAGTTGTAAATACTTCAGCACAAGGGAAATTAGTCAAGCACTCTGAAAGTGTTTTTACTCTTAATGTGGTATACAGGGTGATATTAGAATAAGTTTAATCAATTTATCAGTCATTGTTTTTATTAATGTTGTTTTTATATCATGTTTCTGTTATTTTTATATCATGCCTTTGTTATTTTTATATTATGTTGTTATTGTTTAATCTAATAAAAGAGTAATATGCAAATTAACCCTCACTCTGTTACACCCACCAGCCATGCCCACTGGCCATGCTCACCAGCCAATCAGGAGCAAGTATGCAAATTAACTCAACTGAGATGGCAGAGCTGGAGTTGCCCCCGGCAATGGAGGAAGCCAGAGCCCTCTGGGCCCTGAGCTCTACTCAAGGCTACAAAGTTTCAATTATAGAAAATAAACCCCAGATACTTGCCGGGCTGGGACCTTGGGTTGCCAGAGGCAACCCAGGTTTTGAGCGGGGGACCAAGGCAACAAAGATTCAATTATAGAAGTTAAATAAATCCCAGATACCTGCTTCCAGCCAGACACCCCAGTAGGGACCCAAACCCTGAAGGGGCTGTGGGCAGCCTGAAATGGCCATGAGCTCCTCACCCAGGCTGGCCAGGCATCTGGCCAGCAGGTGGACATCTCTCGAGGGGTCCCAGGCTGAGCTGAGGGACACCCCCCCCCCGAGTGCACAAATTTTGTGCACCAGGCCTCTAGTTTATTAATAAAGTTACATATTATTTTCATATACATTTTATTAATTTTCTTTCATCTCTGACACTTCTATTATAAAGGGCAAATAGCGATATTAAAATATTTTGTATTTTAATTTTATAATACTCTATCATCTATACTATTTCGACATGTAATTTTTCTGCAGTGATGTCATTACCGCACGAATCTTTCTCCTAATTAATTTCCTTTAAGAAGTAGTTCTGTGGTCACGTTCATTGGAGAAGCGCGCTGGTAAACATCGCAAACTGTGTTCCTTTTGCGGGCATCATCCTGGTCCCTTTTATAGACTTTTTAAGGGCCTGGGGGTCTTGCAAGGGGATGCAGCTTGGAGCTCTCCCCATCTTTACTTGCTCTCAGATCCCTTCTGTGGGGGGATGTGTCCTGAGCTCAGGATAGTCAAACACCTGCAGAGGGCGAGGTCAGCAACACCGACCCAGCAGCCAATCACATCTTCTCCTGCCTGGTTCTTGAGAGGAAAAACTTTTTATCTAGTTATCGTTCCTGGTGGCTTTTTGTTTCGACACCTCTGATTCCGAGACTGTCTGCACCCCGGAGTCATCGAGGCATCATGAAAAGCAACAACAATAGCCCTGGCTGGTGTTGATCAGTGGTTAGAGCGTTGATCTGTACTGAAGGGTCACGGGTTTGACTCCCAGTCAAGGGTATGTACCTGGGTTGCGGGTTCAATCCCTGGCCCTGGTCAGGATGCATGGGGAAGGCAACCGATTGACGTGTCCCTCTCACATCCATGTTGCTCTCTCTCCCCATCCCCCTCCTGCCTTCCCACTCCCTACAGATCAATGGGACACATATCCTTGGGTGAAGACGAGCCACAACAATAACAGTCACTTACATTCCCGAGCCCCATCCCACGTCTCCAGGGAGAGCCGCCTGGGAGTCTGTGCTTTCAGAATCCTCCGCTGGGGAGCTTGGGGCAGCCAACCTGGTGCAACCGACCAGGGTCACCCACGCCGAAGCGTTAAGACCATCTCCCTTCTCCTTTTCCTCAGACCTCACAGCCCTTGACGCGTCCCTAAGAGGGGGTCTAGCCTGTGGCGCTACCCGAACACAGGGAGTTTTGAAACCTGCGAGAAAGACGCATTTCCTTTCTACTCTTCAGCCTCGAGCGAGGGCGATCATGGACTTTCCCTAGAACCCATTAATTCTATATTTAGGGAACTAGAAGGAAAGGGAGGGAGAAACACACACCAGCCACAACTCACACACGACGGAAAAGATTGCGGATTCCCAGTGGCTATGTTGGCAAAAGGGAGCGAGCGGCCCTCGGTGGGGCTGGGCCGCTCTCCTGCTGGGCTTCTCTCCCCAAAAGCGGGCGGGTTCATTTATCTTGGACCCACACCCCTGCAGACAGAGTGGGGATCTGGTACCTCCGTCCCCACCAGAGGCCATGCGCGTGGGACAGGCCAAGTCCACGTATGCTTTCGAGCAGCTTTAAAAGGTTTTGGTTTGCTCCGATTTTATTAGAATGAAAGCTTTTCACAAGTAAGAGGTTTTATGGGAGTTATTTTTAAAGTAATGTGTTTTTATTGGTTTCTGGTAAGATCAGTGAAATCACATGGCTTTTTTTTTTCTTCTTTTTAAAGAATTTTAAACCAAAAAAAGATGTTCCAACAACTCGCCCGAAACACAAAAGCTAAGAAAGCCAGGAGGAGATGTTTGAACACAAGGGGGTTCATGACAAGATGAAACCGGTTCTGACAAAGACGAAGGAAGGGGGGCGAGGAGGACGTCACGCCGGGACAAAGGGGAACTCGGGGCAGCGTCTCCAGGGTCACCCCCATATTGGGGTGCAAGTGCTTGCTTCTCCCTCTGGCTCTGTGGCCCCGCAGATATGGGATCACCATTCATTGTACATGAGCATTCTCATGAGAAGAGAGAACATAGACCCAGTCACCGAGACCTCAAAAGAACAAAGCAAATGGCGCACACACACACACACACACACACACACACGCAACCACTGAGTGGTGGGGATATCAGACACACACACATATGCAATCACTGAGTGGTGGGAATATCAGACACACAAATCACACACACACATACAACCACTAGCTGAGTGGTGGGGATATCAGACACACACACATATGCAACCACTGAGTGGTGGGAATATCAGACACACAAATCACACACACACACATGCAACCACTAGCTGAGTGGTGGGGATATCAGACACACACACACATATGCAACCACTGAGTGGTGGGAATATCAGACACACAAATCCCAGAAGACCCAGGGTAGCATTCTACCTTCTCCTGCTCCACCTCTTTCTTCTTTGCCTTTGTCTCCTTCCTTTTTATTGTCTTTTTATTACTTTAGCACAAAATATGCTCAGGGCAAATGATGTAGACATGTCTAATGCAACCTGTAAAAGGTACCCTCTTCCTTCAGGTGGAAAAGAGGGAGGGAGACAGGGAGAATGACTCATCCATAGGTTCCATATAAGACCAGAACCCGGACATTTCAAGAGCCCATCACCGCGGTATAACCTTAACGGGCACTCGCTCCACACACATATGCACACGTGTGCTATGGACTTGTGATCCACCTCCCTAAGATGCACATGCCTGCGCACTTGCTCTCCCGCCCCAACACACACATTGTGAGAGGAAGCTTTGGGAAGGCCGAGCAAGACCCATGTCTTTCTGAGACAGCCCCAGAGAGCGAGTGCCCAGCACTCACGTCCAGGAGGGGGTCCCCTGCCACCTGGAAATATCAGCTGGTGCCACCCAGACCCTCTTGGTCTCTGACACGGTGTTCCTCAGTACCAAGAGGTCACCTGCCTTGGACACAGATGAGAAAGAGAAAAGTTGAACCTCCAGTTGCCACTGCTTGGGGATCCTTAAATGGACAAAAGACGAAGCTCTGCTCAGTATACTGACCACCTGCTTCAAAAGTGCACTCCCTCTACATCCCCATTCCTTCGGGGTAGTGGAACTTTCCAACATTTTCCCTTCTTACTGGGTTGGCTTCCAAGTGGTCCATTAACGGTGCTCACTCAATATGTCTGGCTCTCTACTTCCTATGCACATCGTAGGTCTGCACTTTCTCACTTCCTGGGGTTGGATGAAGCCCCACATGATGAGTTCCCATCTAGAGAACGTAACTGCTAATATAAGCATCTTCAGAGACCTGGCTTCCCCGAGTGGCTCCCAGCCACACTTGAGGTACCAATGTGCACCCCAGAGCAGGCAGCAAGGACACAAAGCTCTTCTGGTGGAAGCCTCAGGATCCCCAAACACATTCCTCTTGTCCCTGGCCCGCAGCGTCCACCTTCTGGTGTCCAGAGAAGGGCTGGAGGGATGGCCAGGGTGCAGGGCCAGCGGGCCTGATGCCCCCACGCCTGCCTTCTGCCGCTGCCTCAGACAAGTCCATGGGCCAGGGGACTCAGGGGGGCAAAACAGAAAGCCTCCACCGCACCCCTGAAGGCAGCAGGGAGAGGGGAGGCTGCTGCACCCGAAGGAATGTAAGTGGGTGTCCCCGGGCCATGGATGGACCCAGCAACCCAAGCAGCAACCGATTCCCGGTCAGGGCACATTCCCAGGTTGTGGGCTTGATCCCCCGTCGGGGCAAGCAGGAGGCAGCCGGTGGATGAAGTTCCTTTCTCATCAGTGTTTCTATCTTTCTGTCCCTCTCCCTTCCTCTCTCTCTAAAAATCAATAAAAACATATTAAATTTTTAACAAATCACTCAGGCTCTGTCTGGAGCGAGGATGATAGGGGACAGAGAAGCGCCAGGGCTTGGACAAAAGGAGGAAGGACTAGTGTGAGGTGCGGACACCAGCCCAGCCCCACCCTGATCGCTTTGCAGGATGGGTGAGTCCCTTTCGGCCTCGGCCTCCCTCCTCCCCTCCTGACGTAGGGGACGCACAGAGCCGTCTCTCAGGACGCGTCAGCTGTGGCGCTCTGTGGATTCTTCCCCTTAGTCTTGTCTTTGCCATTTGGGTTCAGAGAAAAACCTAAAGTCGGTTAGGTGAGCCTGGCCAGTGTGACTCAGTGGTTGAGCATTAACCTATGAACCTGGAGGTCACGGTTCGATTCCTGATCAGGGCACAGGCCCAGTTTGCAGGCTCCATCCCCAGTGGAGGGCGTGCTGGAGGCAGCTGGTCCAGGATTCTCTCTCGTCATTGATGTTTCTCTCTTCCTCTCCCTCCCTCTCTGAAATCAATAGCAATAAAATTACAAAGTGAGCAGGTGAGTCCCCTGCCTGTCTGACCTGCAGGTGGCTTCCTGACGCCCTGTGGCTGGGGGCGGGGAGAGCAGATGGAACCCCACCAGGCCCTCCCCACAGGTCTCCCTAGTCCTCTGTGAAAGGGGACAGCACCCACTGGGTTCCATTTTAGTCCAAAGACAGACGGCACTCAGTGCCCAAAGCACCAGGTCCTCCAGAAGCCTTGAGTCCGGTTCTGTTTCTTGTTTTGCTCTCTGATGCCCCCCTACCCCCACCCAACCCCCCAAAACAAACACGGGGCAGCCCTTGGGCTCATCTGGGAACAGACTGATCCTTCCGAGAGGAGGGCATGTGACCTGCCTGGACACGGACTGGGTCCCCCTCACTTTCATCTCCCAACGTGGTTGCCTCCTGCTCTATGGGGAGCGGGCTTGTGCAGGGCTGGGGGGTCCCAGCACCCCCCCCCCACCACCACACCCCGACTTCCTCGGGGCTCTGGCCTTCACGCACTTGCTTGTGCAGCTGCTCCATGTAAATTCCTCACATGCGTCTCGGGTGGCCGGTTTATTTTTATAAAGAAGAACTAGGACAGCCCTCCTCCGGGGTCCCCCTCGGCCGGCCTGCAGAGCCCGGGGACAGTGCTGGGGAGACGGGTGGGTTTGCACAGATGGCAGCCCGCATGGCATCATCTTGGGCACACGGAGGGGGTTGCTGTTTGGTTTGGGCGCAGGAAACACAAACAAGTCCCTCTCCCGCCTCGACGCCTGCCTTCCAGGATCACAGGGCATTCCCAGGGCCACCAATCACCCCAGATGAGATGAAGTTGCTTCGGCAACGCAGGCCCCTTCTCTTCCAGGGTGCGATCTTTCTTCATTAGAAACGATGGCCCCCGGCACCCAGCCCTCCCTCCTGCGCCTCAACATTTATAGATCTCGGCCCCTAAACTAATTGTTAGCTGCACCCCGAGGCTCGAGCCGTGTGTCCACGGAGCAATTACCTCCGAGGGCTTGATGAAAGCGCAGGGAAGCCAACATGTGAGGAAGTTGAAGACCCCTGGCCGTGCGGGGGGGACCCTGCAGATCAGAGTGAGGGAGCGGCTCCCTATCCATCCGGACCTCGACCAGAACCTGAGAGGTGATGGGCAGTGAGGGGCGGGCGGCCGACTTCTTTATGACGCGATGCACCATCATAAAGGGGTTCCGCGCCACTGGGACACCCTCCCGAGGAGGCCCGTCTCCCCAGGTTCCACATCTGAGCTCTTCTCACTGCTCAGGAACTCACCCCCCTCCCTGTGCATCAGCCCAGGAAGCTGCGCCTTTGCTCTGACCCACCTGTACCCCCTCCTTCAGGGAGCTCTCAGGATCTGTGCAGGGAGCTGCTCCCACTGAGTGGCCTCTGGGTGCTGTCCTTGGAAAGGCATCGTCCCACCCTCTGTCCACGTCCTCTCCCCCGGGGTAGAGCAGAACCTGGAGCCCAGAGCCCAAATTCCAGACACCATCTCACGGCTGCTTGTTGATAAACTGAGGCTCAGAGACACATAGGGACTTGGCCGACACTACACAGCAAATTTGTGCCAAGGAAAGTCTTCTCTCTCCCTCTCAGATCCACTCCTCTCCAGATCCACATCAATGCCCTGGAAAGTCTTGCCACTTGCAGGTGGAATGTGTTTTCTTTATATTATTGATTTCAGAGAGGGAGGGAGGAGAGAGATAGAAACATCAATGATGAGAGAGAATCATACTTGGGATTGAGCCTACAAACCCGGGCATGTGCTCTTGACCAGAATTGAACCCAGGACCTTTCAGTCCACGGGCCAATGCTCTATCCACTGAGCCACACCAGCTAGGGCTGGAGGTAGAATTTCAACTCAAAATATCACTGGAGGAGCTACGGCTGCTCCCAACAGGACCCCGGTCCATCACCAGCTACAAACACGCCTGGAAGGAAGTGCCTACGTAAAGGGCATCTGGAGGTCTCTCTTCACGTGTCTTGGGAGGAGGAATGTTATTTGGGGTTCGATCAGCTCTGGCCAATCAAGTGTCCACTCTCAGTCCCTGATCCCAGGGAGTTGTTAACACTCCATGCAGCGCCACTCAACACCCGGCGGTCCTGTCACCCAGACAGCTGCCAGCACCCATCTGCCTCCCCTCTGGGCCTGTCAGTGATTCCTGAGGTCACAGTCCAAATCCCTGACCCCCCCACCCTGCCTCAGGGTTCGCCTCTGGGGAACCAAGCTGGACACCTCGCAGCCCCCTTCTTCCTTCAGCATCGATGCCAGCGTGGGGCCCTGCCTGTGCACCAGCCCTGGTTTGGGGCTGTAAGGTCTGTTCTGAACACTGGTCTTGGATGAACACGTGGGCTCATTTCTATGCGGTATTTAGAGTAGAATTGTCCGGGCATCCACTATGCACACGTTCAGGGTCAGGAAACATCCGCCAAATGTTCTACAGGCCGATTCCGAAAAATAAAATAAAACCAATGGGCCGTCCCCCTCTTTCACACTCGGTGTGAAAACAGTTGGTACAGATCCACGGCGGGCTAAAGAGAAATATTCTCACACGGCCGGCGGGGCTCCGTGGTGGAGCGTCGACCTGGGAACCAGGAGGTCATGGTTCAATTCCCCTTCAGGGCACAGGCCCGGGTTACGGGCTCCATCCCCATGCAGGGCATGCAGGAGGCAGCCGGTCCATGATTCTCTCACATCATGGATGCTTCTGTCTCCTGCCTCTCCCTTCCTCTCTGAAATCAATACAAATATATATTTTTAAAAAAAAAAAATATTTTCACAGCTGAACCTACCGACTCTGTTGAGGAGAAGGTCTGGGAGAAGACAGGCCTCTTGTCGGCTGATCCCCAAGCCTTTGGGGGAGCCCTGAGGAAGCATCTAGGTAGTTGGTCTCCGGGACTGCAAGTATCTCAAACACCATCTCTGACCCCTGCAGTGTCTCCCAGCTCAGGGTCCGACACCCAGACACCCAGGACTCCCCACCATTTCTGATGTGCATCACACTTGACGGTGATTTGCAGTAGCTGCTCAGAAGCAGCAAGGTCTGGGAGGCCACATGAGCCCTTGTTAAAGACACACACTCTTTTTTTTTTTTTTTAATCGTCATTATTGGGTATTACAGATGCTGCCCATTCTCTCTCCCTTGTCCCCCTTCATCAGGTCCCCACCCGGTTCCCACCCAGACCCAGGCTTTCCCTGCCCTACTGTCTGTGTCCATAGGTAAGATCTCTGTTTAATCTCCATCCCTGCCCCCCACACACACACCCTTATGAGATTCGTCAGTCTGTTCCATGTGTCCATGCCTCTGATTCTATTTTATTCACCAGTTTATTTTGTTCATTAGATTTCTTGTCCTTTTATTTTTATATTCAATTGTTGATAGATATGGATGGAGAAGGAGGAGAAGGAGGGGGAGGAGGAACAATGAAACAACAATGAAACAATAAAATGAACAATAAACACATATATATCTATCAAGGATATACATTCTTGAGTCAGATGTGGGTTTTGCCGCCTGAGTCCTAATGGGTGACCTCGGGCACATTATTTTACCTCTGAGGTTCTGGTTTGCCCATCTGCAAAATGAGTATAATAATGATGTTATTTCATAGAGTCCCAGGGGCATGAAGAGGGTACAGAAGTTAACACAGTGCTGGTGGCTTAATACTCAGGGAGGATTATTCCTACTTGCCTGCCGGCAGAGCCTGGATCTGCACACTGAAGGTGCAACCCCCACCCCCCACCCCCCACCCCCTGCCCAGCCACCTCCATTCATGTGTCATCAGAGCTTCACTCCACCCCACCCTCACCCCCCATCCAGCTCCCAACAGTAGCAGAGTGTCCAGGCTGCCAGTGCCAGAATCCCATCACCCTGAGCCAGCTAATCCCCGCTCTCAGATGTGGTGAGCTGGGGATGGGGACAGCGTCAGGGGTGGGGGTGCAGGGGCTAAGTTGCAAAGCGGAGCTGCCTGAAGTTTGCAGCCAGCAGCAAATGGGAAACAAATTAGTTCAATCCCAGAATGTAAACCGGCATTGACAGAGATGCATGCGAGAGCCATGCAAAGAAAACGGGCTGCAATTCCTCATCCAGTTAGCGGGGAATCGATGCCGCGGGGGCAGGCCCACGTGGCGGACACGATGTGCGGCGGCGCGTGCAGGCCCCGGGCCTGGGGACCCGTGGGAATCCCAGGTGCACCGGGTGCCCTGGGCAGCTCCGGGGATGGGGGCAAGCCCTCGGGGCCATGTGTTTGGGGACCTGAGAGTCTTGCCTTAGAGCTCAGTCAGGGGCTTAGAATTTCAGGCCGTGGAGATGGTTTAGTTCAGAGAGATTGTCCCACTGGGAGCCTGGGATGTGCCTTGGGCCGGAGAGGGATGGGGTATCGGGTGGGGGGTGGAGGGGCAGGCGGGACAAGATTCTGCTCTGGCCACTGGACCCAGGAGGAGGGCAGGGCAGTGGGGAGCTGTCCACCTCTCCACCCTCCGCCCCAGCCTCGGGCCTGGCATACGGAAGAGCTGGACCAGCACAGGAGAAAGGCAGGTGCAGTGTCACCCGGGACTCTCTTAGTTCATTCATCTATTCACCCCAGCGTTCACTGTACCTACTATGTGTCAGATATTGGACTGTGCGCTGGGGTGCTAGGTACATACCTTGGACCTACTGTGTGTCAGGTACTTGACTAAGCAGACACAGAGCCTCCCCAAGGGCCTTTCTAGTCCAGTTGGTGAAACAGACATTAAATAATGGTCAGTAGCCCCCGCTGGTTTGGCTCAGTGGGTAGAGCACTGGCCATGTTGTGGGCTCCATCCCCAGTGTGGGCATCAGGAGGCAGCCGATCAATGATTCTTTCTCATCATGGATGTTTCTATCTCTCTCTCCCTCTCCTTTCTCTGTGAAATCAAGAACATATATTTTTAAAATAATAATAATAATAGTAAGACCTCCCATGAGGCCCAAGTACTTGCTACGATGGTGACGAATGGCAGGAAGGAAAGCGTGCACGTGAGCTGAGCCCGAGAGGTGCAGGGCGCCGGCCGGCACTGGGGAAGGCGTGGCAGGGAGGGCAGGGCTCCCACGGGTTTGCCGTCCCTGTTTGGAAGGCCTGCCCTTTCCTCTCTGCCAAGCCCGGCGTGGCCAGGCGGCTTGCTTTAACCAGGGCGATGTCCACGTGGGCCAGGACGCTAGAGTCAGTGGGTCATTCTATTTCCCTTCAGCCACAACAACTGGTCCTTCGTTGGCCCAAATGAAGGTGACGGCGAGATCAGCCACCGGATGACCTCGGTGACTACTCTCAGGTCACACGCTGAGGTCCCAGGGGCTAAGCCTTCAACAGGAGTTAGAGGGGGACCCAGGTCAACCCCATAACACCCATTTCTCCTCCAGCAAAGGAGCATAACAAGAGGTCCCTCGCCCTGGATGTGAAATGTGAGGGAGAAATAAACACGTAAGGCTATAACCCCCTCAAAATGGCAGGCTGCTGCGGCATAAGCCTGCCTGGCTAATGCCTCCACATGGCCAGGTGTGTTCGAATCTTGTAGGAAACTTGTGGGCTTCTATATCCCTCCCCGGAGCCACGCACAGGGCCTTCCATCCCAGCAAGTACTCAGCAAATGATTGCCCACCAGTGACTCAACACGGGGTGTGCAATCACCATCGAACACGGGCAAGCATGGCACCCCGGGAGGTCCATGTGGGGAGAGCCTCCCTGCAAGTCGAGAATGAGGGCCTCTTGAGCACGGCCTGGCCCTCCCTAAATGCTCATTATAGAGCAACTACTATTATGATTGTGTTACAATCCTACCCCAGCTCCTGTTCGGAGCATGTGTGCAAGGAAGTTTCTTCCTACTCCAGGCAGCATGGATCCCAGCCACCAGGGCGCCCCCATTCTTAGAGCCTCATGACCCCAGAGGGAACACTTTTCCTTCCCTCGCTCTAACTTTTAAAATCCCAGAGGAGACTTCTATTGGCCGGTTGTGGATCACATGCCTGCCTTTGAACCCATCACTGTGGTCTGGGGGCAAGATCCAGTTGAATGGACCGGCCTATCCTTTTGCTCATACCTATTACAGGAAGAACAGAGGCCAGAGTCATAGGGACAGGCGGGCTCCCCGTTTTTACGCGCTTACACCCCCAGGTACTGAGCTCTTCATGGTAAAGAAGACATTGTACTTGGCATCATAGAGTGGAGAGGTTTTAGGGTTTGAAGAAGCAGAAGCAAGAAACTGGCACAGCCTAGCTCTTGTCTAGCCAGCCGTGTGGACACTCCCCTGTGATGCCCTGCCCTGGAAGATGGCCCTCCTCCCAGAAAGCTCGGGTCCCCTCCCAGCAGCTGGCTGTCCCCTTCTCCCGACCCCAAGGCAAAGGGCGGTGCAGCTCTCTCCTGGGCCTGGGAGCCAAGTTGGACGAGAATGAATGGGGCTCTAGGCGGCATCTGGTCGCCCTCTCCACTCTGCTCTGCGCCCAGGCCCTGTGTGCTGGTGGTTGCTGCTTCCCCTCTGTTTACAGGGCTGGGCAGCTGCTGGGTCCCCACCTCCTCCAGGGCGCCGTCGAGGAGACAGAGATGAAGCACTGGGCTCTAGGACGTGCTCAGCTCTGGGGAGTCCAAGGCTTCACACTACAGGCGCCACCGTGAGGGTGCACTGGGTGTCACCCGCCCGCGTTGCCATTCACCGCAGGGAGACCCAGGCCACGGGAGCCGCTGGGAATGCGCTGGGCAGGAGGGAGCCTAGAATACAGCTGCAAGGATTCAGGGAAGTCAGGGTTCGTGCTCCCCGCATCCCAAGAAGTCCAGCTGTAGTGGCTCAACCACGAAAGATGCAGGAACCCCGAGGCTCTTGGGGTCTCTTCCTCGTTTTTTCGAGCTGGCACACCTGTCAGCAGGTGAGGTGACGGAGGGGGGCGGGATGGGCCTGGTCTGTCTTTTACATCAGGGGAGCATACCTTTCCCAGAAACGCCCTGTCTCACTGGCCAGGTCAAGGCCAGCGGCCACCCCTAACGGGAGAGAGGCTGGGGACACAGGTGTTCTGCGTCTCCACCTTCATGGTGGAAGGCAGTGAGTGAACAAAGTGCTGGAAACAACGGTAGGTCAGACACCTAACCACGGCTGCTCCAGGCAGCAACCCTGCTGAGCCCTGTGTATGAGTCTGCGAGGGCTGCTGTAACAAAACGTCCCGAACGGAGCCGCTGAACAAAAATAGGTCTTCATTGCCCCCGCCGTCCTGGAGGCTAGAAGTCCAATATGAAGGTGTTGGCAGGGTGGGTTCCTCTGAGGCCCGGGAGCGAACCTGCCCCACGCTGGTCCCCCAGTCCCCGGGGGCTGGACTGACTTGAACTTCACATCACGTGCGTTCTCTCTGTGTGCGCGTCTGTCTCCCAATCTTCCCTTTTTGTAAGAATGCTCGTCATCTGGGATGGGGTCCACCCTAATGACTCTGCATGCTAACCTGATGAGCTCAGGTCACAGGCTGAGGTCCTGGAGGCCAGGACGGCAACAGAGGAATTTGAGGGGGACCCACGTCAACCCCCTAACACCTGTTTCTTCATCTATAAAAGGGGCGTAACAAGAGTCTCTACTCACACTTCGTGTGGGACTTAAATGGGGCCTCAGAGGAGCTACCACGATGTCTGCCAGTCACACACTCATCACACAGCTGATGGGGCTTGGGGGGGGCGGGGGGCTGGGGGGGGCGGGGGGCTGGGGGGGCCGGGACAGCTTCCAGAGCTCCACACCCACATTGCAGAGACTAAGACCAAGACCCATGAAGAGAGATGGGGCCAAGGAGAGGGGGGCATTGATGTCTAGCACCTCAAGTTTTCCAGGATCCCCAAGACGACAGCCAAGAGCCTGTAGGACAGACGTAACCCACTCACTCACTAGCGCGCACTCATGGTCTGGTGTGGCCTCTCCCCCGACCAGGTCAGGACAGCTGGTCATCAGAGGCAGGGGGACGTCCATCCGTAATTCGGGGTGGCCCTGGAAATGAGGAAGTGGTCCAAAGAACCTTGGGGCTCCTGCACCTTTCATGGTTGAGCCATTAGAGCCGGACTTCCTGTGATGCGGCAAAATCGAACCCCAATTTCTTCCGGTCACATGCGCACATTTCTAGGGAAGCCACCTTTAGCCGCGGCTCCAGGAGAGGCAGCCCCTTCTCATCTGGGCAGCGATGGAGTCCGCCCTCCCTGCCAGGGTCCCCTCTGAACCCCACAAGAGCAGGGCCTGCTGCGATGCTCAGGTTCGAGGGGCCGCTCTGCCTCTGCACGGGGCGTGCTGAGGAAATTACAGGCTCGGAGGCTGCTGGGGGCTTTATTGTTCTGCCAGGACATCTCCCTTTGTCACCAAAACAATAACTTGTTGTAAGTGGTACTTTTTTAGGTTTACCAGGCAGACAGACTAATTGCACCTTTTAATCTGGGTCAAACTGCTCTTGCTTATTACAAATTGGCTCTGAATCCTAAAAACAGATGGGGGGGAGGGAGGGGGGAAGGTGAGGAACATTTGCAAATAATTTAGAGGCAGAATTACCTTCTGACAAACATGATGTCATGTGGAGCTTACACGCTTACCTGGTCCCCATGCTCTGGTTGGTCCCAGAGGGAGGTTGGGGGACAGAGCGGGATCCCCATTATGGATCCTGGCTGCTCACATGGATTGTGAACCAAGGCACACACATCCCCCCCCCCCATGCAATAGGGCACAGAACCAGGTGTAGCCAAATAATGGCTCCTAAAGGCACCAGGTTCTAATTCTTAGAAACTGTAATGTTACCTTATTGCCGGGGGGGGGGGGGGGGGGGGGGGGGGGGGATGCGGGGGAGGGGGCTTCTTTGTAGCTGTAACTAAGTTAAGGCTCTTATCCGGGTTATTCAGATGGCCCCTAAACAGAATCACAGGTATCCTTATAACAGACGGGCTAAGGGAGAGCTGA
This sequence comes from Murina feae, assembly GCA_004026665.1. NCBI lineage: Eukaryota > Metazoa > Chordata > Mammalia > Chiroptera > Vespertilionidae > Murina > Murina feae. The sequence goes on from PVJC01007178.1 coordinate 24,195, forward strand.
CACAAAGGGGAAGGCAGAGATAGGAATGATGAGGCCACAAGCCAAGGAATGCTGGTAGCCACCAAATCCAGAGGAGGCAAGGGACAGATTACTCCGCTACCCCCCGAGGGCTCATGGGAGGACCACGGCTCTGCTGCCACCTTGATTTTGGTCCTGTAAACTAATTTGGGGCTCTGAGCTCCAGAACTGTGAGGGATGAAATCATTTCTGTTGCTTTAAGCCACAAAGTTTGTGAAAATGTGCTACAGCAGCCACCGGAAAGTAACACAGCTCAGCCAGGCCCTGGTGCACCCTGGACCCCCTTGAAGGAACGTTTTCTGAGCAAATGAGCCAAACTCATGAAATGTCAGGGAAGCAGGGCAATTATCTAGGAAACAGAGATCCCCTATAGCAACACAGAGTCATCTATTTGCATACAAACAATGTACTCCTTACAAAGCATTATTCACCATTTACACAGCATCTACCTTTCCATTGGGTTAGAGTGAAAGGGAGGGAGGGAGGGAGGGAGGAAGGGAAGGAGGGAGGGAAGGAGGGAGGGAGGAAGAGAGGGAGGGATTTATAGGCACCTCTTGCCCAGGGACCAGTGTGCCAGTCACTGGGCTCAATGCCACTCTCCACGCCCCTCTCTGCATTCTGCAGCTCTCCGAAACAGTACTATCTTTCCCATTTTACAGATGAGCAAAGCTGAGGTGCAAGGAAGTAGAGTCACCTCCCAGAGTGGCAAGACCGCATCATACAGGCAGGGAGTCCAGTCCAGTTCATGTCCGACTGGATGGCACATCCTCCCCCCGTCACGATCACACCTCAGCATCGCCAAGTCCTCTGTCCTGGGGCTCGGAGCGTCCGTCATGCAGAGGGGCCTTCTTCTTCCTGGCGCAGGTGCCCAGGGCTTCACTGTATGTGTGCGTGTGTGTGTGCGCGCACGCGTATGATGCCATGGAAACCACAATGAGGGACCTCACGTCCAACGCGATCAGTTAGCAAACATTGTAAACGTCAGATAAGCCGGGCTGGCGGAGCCGGGGGGATGACCTCCGTGGTGCGAGTAGAAATCGCTCAAGGGCACACAGTGTGCTGGCCCCTGGCAAGCTGAGGCACATATATACCCGGACCCACGTCTCCTCACCCACACACACACACTGGAGACGCACTGGCCCATTTGCTAAGGACACAGGTGCTAGAATATTCATTGCTATCCTGCTTGAAACACACACATACACACACACACACACAAATAGAGGCAAGGCATGAACTCTCCATTAACAAGACAATAGATAAATAATGTGTGGTCACCAGTCTCTGAAAAGTCGGGTGGCCATGACACCGAACCCCAGAACTCCCGGCCGCAACACGGAGAACTAACAAACCCATGTTGGGGGACACAGCGGCTGGAGATGACCGACAGCGTCAGGACGCTTATCTTTCTCAGGTCGGAGGCATCGGGGTCACAGACGAAAGTGCTAAAACCGTCGAACGTGTGTGGGGATGGGGAACGGGGGTGGCGAGGGGCCAGGAGGGGAACAGCAGAGGGAAGCGCCTTTGCATTTGCAATCTTTTCTCTCTCCGTCCGAGGGCAGGGCCTCCCGTGTCTATGGAGATACTCTCCGTGGCCTTTTGTGCACCTGGCTCCCTGCAGCATCATTCCATGTTAAAGGGCAGGGAGGGGGGCACTCCGTTTTGCTTTCCGTCAGAAATGCCACTGGATCACGCGGGGTGAGAGGCGCACAGACTGAAACCAGGGAAGCATCTCATCTCCCACTGCTCGGCCAGAGGCGCCTGCCGCTGGCGGTGGTGGTCCAGCCGGCCCCACGGCCCCGCGCACGCATGCAGGCAATGCCCGGGAGCAACGGGGTGGCCGCCGCCCGGGATGCCGCCCGCGGGCCATGGCGACGCAGCCGGTGAAGGATGGGCCGCTCCATCTCTGTCACCTGCGCGGAGAAGGAAGTGCTGTGGCGAGACAGATTAGGTCATCTATTATCACGCAGGCAGGGGACCGCCCGAGGAGGCACCTGCAGCTCGCCAGATGTTCTATCCATCACCGGTGTCGTGGGGAGAGCGGGCTTTCCTCTTCCTCCCTGTGCCCGCCCCACCGCCCAGCCTCCCCAGGGAAGATGTAGACGAGAGGCTGGGTGGGTGGGGGTGGGAACGCCACAGGCAGCCACGGGCTCCTGCTCCTGGGCTGTGGAAATACCCACGCACGCAGGGTACCCTGGAAGGTTGGGAACTCAGGACAGCGGTGAAGTGTGATGGGTGCCTCCCCTAGAACTCTGAAAAGAAGGCCAATCAATACTGTAGTCATCTTCCTGGTCATCGCCATCATCGCCATCATCACCATCACCAACACCATCGTCATCCTCACCTTCACCAAATGCTACTCTAGTCCAGGGCTCCGAGCGTTCCCCCCCACACTTTGTCATTTGCCTCCAACAACTACTTCACAAGAAAAGTGCTGGGAACGTCCCCACAGTACACAGGGGAGCCGAGATAAGTAATTAAGCTGAGGTCCTCCAAAGTGGACTCCAGCCCTGACCAGTTTGGCTCAGTAGATAGAGCGTCAGCCTACGGACTGAAAGCTCCCAGGTTCGATTCCAGTCAAGGGCATGTACTTTGGTTGTGGGCACATCCCCAGTGGGGAGTGTGCAGGAGGCAGCTGATCAATGTCTCTCTCATCAATGTTTCTAACTCTCTATCCCTCTCCCTTCCTCTCTGTAAAAAAATCAATAAAATATATTAGAAAAAAGAAAGTGGACTCCAAACACGTGCCCCTCCCGCTTCCTCATGTTCCCTAGCACCCGGGGCAAGGTGCCCGTGAGGACAGCGATCTCCGACCACGCGAGGCCCAGGGCCCAGGCCTCCAGAGTCTGACTGTGAACACAGGACCCCAGGGGAGTCGCACGCCTCTCCCCAAAAGGCTCTTCACAGCCACACGCGTCCTGAGAGGTGAGGAAGGGCATGGCTGTTAGGAGATGCCAGGCACAGAGCAAGGCCTCCCCCAGGCCCACAGAGAGAACCCCAGCCCTTTGCGCTTTCTGGGACCCCCTCCTGTCCCAGCCCACTCTACTCACTGGCCCCTTAGGGAGCAAGCGGCAGGGAATGACACCCCCTCCCACCACCATCACCCCCACCACACAGTGGAAGCCTGGAACCTTCCACATCCAGGGCGCTTCACTATTTCATCGTAAAACCTCTCCCCACAGCTCCGATGTTCTACGCCACGCACGTTCCTCAGTGCTCGTGAATGGCTGTCTAGTTCATCTCTGTCTACGTCATGGCTTCTTCTAGGTGTGATGACTCCAGAGTAGGTACCAAATAGCAGCTTGTTGAATGAATGAATGAATGAATGAGCCTATCATGACCCCTGGCAAGGAACACAGGTGTCCATCAGGAAGTAAAGGCCCCTACCTGAGAGGTTCAGATAGACGCCCCGACAACCCACAAGGTAACTCCAAGATGGAGGCCAGCCCACATCCCCCCATGGAATTCTTGCCAGGGATGGAGTCCGAGGGCCATGCTACCCAGGCACCGTATAAACCAGGGGAGTGGCTGCACCGGGCCAACAGGCAGATGACAGCTAGAGTAGACCTTGACGTCGGGATGCAAAAATGAGCACATTTGCCCAACAGACTCAATTCCTTGGGAAATGGCCACTGCAGGTGGGGGAGTCTACAGGATGCCTGGGCCCCCTCCAGGGGACAGCCAGGAGCCAGCCCTGTCCCTGGACCTCTTCCATTCTCCTTATGTCCACGCAGCTCCTCTGGGCCCTCCTACCTGTGGGCCCAGGTGTGTCCCCTTCTCCCACCGTCAGTGCCTCCTGCCATAGGCGTGTGTCCGGAATGCTAAGACCAAGATTCGCATCACACCGTAGCTCCTGGGAGCTGGGGGGGGGCAGGGCGGGGGGGGCGCTTTCTTTGGAAGCCATTTGGGAAGTGCTGGGTTGAGAACAACTTGCCCAGCTCACGCGGGACGGACCAAGAGGGAGACCACGTTAGGCAGACTCCCCCGCCCCCCACCCCTTTTCAGAGCCTGCTGTGCAGGGACCAGAGTGGTTACCTTGGGGACGAGAAGGGGATAAAAAAAAATCTACATTTTTAAGAAAGTGGAACCGAAAGAATTTAACCTCAAATCATAAACAGAAGCAATAAGTCAGAGAGAGGCGGGGGACAGGACATCGTCAGGGGAGAGGCCCGTTTCCGGGGAAGAAGAGGATTTCTTGGGCGATGACAGCCAGCAGGCCTTCCAGAGATGCTGGCGACTGGGGCTGGGCGACCGGCCATGTGCGCCCCGGGGAGGAGGCTGGCCCACAGGGGATGCCCCAGGGCTGTCCTCACTGATTTCTCTATCCAGTGGTGCCCAGAAGCGCAATTCCAAGCTGGAATGTTTTAGGTCCCAGAAAGGGACAAAGCTCTCTTGGGGAATAGGCATCTTTTTTTTTTTTTTAAGATTTCAGGGAGGAAGGGAGAAGGACTGAGAGATAGAAACATTAATGATGCGAGAGCATCATGGATCGGCTGCCTCCCCTGCATGCCCCCTATTGGGGACTGAGTCTGCAACCCAAGCACGTGCCCTTGACTGGAATTGAACCCAGGATCCTTCGGTCCTCAGGCCAGCGCTCTATCCACTGAGCCAAACTGGCTAGGACTGGGCATCCCTTTGTAACCCAAAAAGGAGTGGGTAGCATGGGCCCTTGGGGGAATTTTCAGAGAGGGCATATTTCTAGCTCTTCTCCAGCTGCAGACTCCACTGGCCACATGGGTAGTTCCTATAAACTCCCTGGCGGGAAAGACAGAGAGGACGAAATGTGGGGCCGCACCCCTAGAGCTGCCCCGGACAGTGGGAGAGAGAGACTCACGGGTCACCTCACATAACACCCAGCAAGGCAGTTGGTGACAAGGTGGCCCATGTTTGCGTGATGTCAAAGCAACACAGACCCAACGGCTGCAAGTCCAACTTCACCGCATTCTACCTGATGGGCCTGGCACGTCAGGTCTCCCCCGGGAAGGGCCAGGAAGAAGCAGCTCCAGGACAGCGAGTTGCTGGCACCTCAGAGGAACGAAAGGAGGACATGCCAATGACCAGGACCCAGTCTCCTTCCGCAGCACAGGCAGCGTCCCCATCGCATAAAAGACTGTGTTGCCCTTAACACAGTCCTGCTAGGTATGGGTGCCATCCCAGGAAACAGGGAGGGAGGTCAAAGAACCCAATGCACCCACTGAAGGAGGGTGGGTGTTGAGGAGTCATGGGGGACATCTGAGGTCTTTGCTAGCCCAGAATCCACACCCACGACTCCTGGGAGAAACACCCCCGTTTCCTTTGGGGGACAAGCTCTCTTCCATTCTAGCTGCCGGGGGTAGGGCATTAGCGCAATTGACCTCTACTCCCGACTCCTCATCCCACTCAGGGGCAGTCATGGGACCCAGGCCTGGCCCCTGGCCAGTGGGATTGGTTTAGGGATGGTCATGGGACCCAGCGCAAGCTAACGAGACTCGGTTCTGTTGTCGAGGTCAATGCAGTCCTTTCTGAGAATGCGAGTGTGGCTGCTATCCTAAGGGGACTGGGTCCTAGTCATTAGATGCCCTTCCTCCTTCCCTCCATGGTGCCAGCAGGTCGCTGTGCTAGAGCTGCCTTCTGCCGGCACTTCCCAAGAGCAGAAAGGTCAGGGTCCAAGGCCATCTCCCTGGCACGCACACCGACACGAGGAGAAAGAACACCCAGGGAAAAGAAGTCCCAGAATCACTCTTGTTGCCACTGCTCCCGTATCCACCTCTCCTCCCTCGCTGGACCTGACTCTTCTGCCAGGCTCAGGTGGGAAGGAGGATTAGGGTTAGGGGGTTAGGGTTAGGGTTAGAGAATTAGGGTTAGGGTTAGAGGGTTAGGATTAGGGTTAGGGTAAGGGTTAGAGAATTAAGGTTAGGGTTAGGGTTAGAAGATTAGGGTTAGAGGATTAGGTTAGGATTAGGATTAGGGTTAGGGGGGTTGGGTTAGAGAATTAGGGTTAGGGTTAGGGTTAAAGGATTAGGGTTAGAGGATTAGGGTTAGGGTTAAGGTTAGGGTAAGGATTAGGAGGTTAAGGTTAGAGAATTAGTGTTAGGGTTAGGGTTAGGGTTAGAGGATTAGGATTAGGATTAGGATTAGGGTAAGGGTTAGGGGGTTAGGGCTAGACAATTAGGGTTAGGGTTAGGGTTAGGGTTAGAGGATTAGGGTTAGGGTGAGGATTAGGAGGCAGAGTGAGACAGGAGCCTGAGAAGTAGGCTAGGCCCCATGAGGGAGGATCTGAAGGCCCCCATAGGGGTTTCAGGCGGGTGCAGGTGGGCCAGGAAGCGCTCATGGGATCCTGGGCAAGTGCTTGAGGAAGCGTGTTACAAGCAGGCTTTTCTGGGCCGAGTGTTTACGGGACGGAGTAGAGCAGAGTCCCCTGGACTCTGCCAACCGGCTCATCCTGGCTTCTGTTCGCCACGTGTTCTCCCATTGAACTCGGCCGTGGGGAGACGGGCTCTCACGAGCATGGCAGATCACTCCCATCAGAAGGAAGTTCTGCTCCTCGAGACCTTTTTTTAATTATGGAAACTCCTTAGATACAATCAGAAGTGAGGAGCATAGCGAGCCCGCCTCCCCCCGACACACACACCCGTGCCCATGACCATCTCCAACAACTATTGCCACTCAGGGCTACTTCTGTTTCATCTGCAGCCTCGCCTGTCCTGCTTCGCCCGGGGTTACTTTGAAGCCAATCCAGACGTCATATATCTCTGAGATGCTCCGATTGCAACCGCCCCAGATCGGGAGATTTCCTTCTCCCGGGCAAGAAAGGAATCTGGTCTGTTATTGTGACGTCACTTTGCAGAGGGGAAGATCGCCCTGCCTCCTCCACAGACGTGGCCCTGCTCTTTGGACTGGAGAGGGCACTTTGCATCTCTTTGGGGCCGGGGGTGGGGGTAGACGGAGGGTACCACACTGGTTATTCTTGTCTGGAAATGGTCAGCTGGAGGGAGTGCCTGCAGTGTCCACTCCCCAAGCACCCCCACCCCGTCATCTCGCCCAGCCCCAGCTCTGCCCACTTTCTGGGTCTACAGCTTTGATTCCTGGCTGCTCCCCATTCCTCTTCCCTGACTTCCAGGGTCCCTCTCCCTCTTTCCCCAGGATTCCAAGGCACACAGATGGTCCGGGGAACCACGACAGCCAGAAGAAGGCAATTCCTCAGTTCTCAGCCCCATCCCAGAACCGCCTCCACCCCATGCACCGTACCAGCCTGCAGGCTGGGGCCGATGCCGGCATCCAAGGGCGGCTAGCCTCCTATCGTAAACATGGCTGACCTTGCTTTCAAACTGTATGTTATCTCTCCTTGCATGCAATCCTCCCTGAACAACTAATAAACACAAAAAACAAAAACAACAAAAAAAAAACCCTACGACACAAATTATTATTATTACTTAAAGAGCCAGAGAGAGAGAGAGAGAGAGAGAGAGAGCAAGGCCCTCCTAATGTTCCAGAGCGCCTTTGGCAGCTGCGGGTACATTAAAGCGAGGGGCCGGGGGAGGGGAGCCGGGGCGTATTTCAAAGCTGACGGCTGCAGTAACGGCGCGCGGGGGGCGTCGTGTGGAACATGCCAAGTGTTTGAAGTGGACAGGATTTCTAGCATGTTGCCCTGATGCCTGTACACACTCAATAACAGATGTTTGGTCTCTCTTGGCAGATAATCGTCCCGCTGTAAGGTTGACTTGACCTGCCTGCGCGGTGCGGCTCCGCGCGCCGGGCGCGGTAACAAACGATGCCGGCCCCTCTCCTTGCTGCTGGGGGAATGCTCAGCCACGCTTCCTTTTAAGCACATAATGACTCGGCAGCCACCGAAGCCCATGCATCCCCCTCTTCTAATGGCCGCGGAGCCATTCGGCCATAATTTATGGGGACAGGGTTCAAAGTTTTAACAATATTTGGATAATATCATTGCCCACACGTCGGTGGCGCCGTGATGAATAGAAGGAGAAGGGGCTTATTTCGATTCCATGCGTGACGGTGTGAGTGTTAACAGCGGGGTGCCCGGCGCGGCCTTTATGGTGACGGCCACGGGGCCATCGGCTCATGAATTATGGATCCAGGCGTGAGGGATGACACGCGGCCGCGGGATCACACGGGGACGCTTGTGCGTGAGGAACTGTCCTATTAGGCCCTCTTCCTTATGCAGATAAATGAATTGCAGGGGAGAGCCACACAGCGTGAATAAACCCTCGGCGGGTAACGGATTATCACATCAGCATAAAGAACCCCGCGGCGGGGGCACGGCGGCGATATTTATGTTTATACTCTCTGCTCAAGTGGCTCCCCGCATTCTGGCTTCTCCCCGTGCACCTCATCATTCCCACGTCCTCGCGACACCTCTGGGCGCCATTCCCGGACCCTCTTCGGAGCCCCTTGGCATGGCACTCGGTTTGCGCCGAGGAACCCTTCTGGGCAGGGCCGTGGGGAAAGGGTGCCCATCCAATTCCAGGCAGACTTTGTTAGGATGGCCTTGGTGATGTGGTGGGGTGCCCTCAGAATGGGGGGCGCACACAGGCAAATGCCAACAGCAGAAGGAGGCAACCGTGCTCCGAGGAGCAGAAAGCAGGGGCCAAGATCCAGTGCAACCCTCGCCGCTGCCGGCAAGCAGGTGGCAGGAGCGGAGTGCGTGCGTCTCGGAGAGGAACTCCCCCAGAAACACACGGCTTTGTTGCCAAGCCAAGGTCCCCGATCCCCAGGGCCGCCCGGGCTGCCTTATCGGGCTGCGTGTTCCCTCCCCACAATGTAAACACGCATTGCCGGCCCCCGAATGGTAGTGTTAAGACTGCAGCCGCCTTTGCCAACTTCCTCCCGTTCATCTCCGCTGACTCACCCTGAACCCTGACAAGACTCGCGTGCCCTGCGTCGTCCTCGGCCTCGCGCACTTGATATCCATTTAATCGAAGGATTTGTTTGGAAAGCACAGCATTACAGCTGCACCTCGGAGCAGCTAGGACGGCGCGTTCCCATCTCCTTACAGAGCTTGCTGGTGGCCCCAATCGCTCCCTCGGCCCAGGTTCTGGCCCGGGAATGTCACTACCTGGGCCCTCTCCCCGGGACCGACCGGGGGTCCAGGCGGGTTTCACACAGCCCGGCTGCTTCTCTGTGGTGAGGCCCCATGCGCGTGCTTTCTGCTTTCCAGAGCGCCGAGAAGGGCACGTTATCTTTTTTTTTTTTTAAATGTCACCAGATGAAAGGAGGCAGCAGAAGGGCAAACGCCGACATTTTTAAAAATTGTCCTACACTTAACTCATTTTTGGTTCACGGTTTTATGAATGTTGAACACACTTAGTCTCTGCTATGCATGCAGCAGCCATTGCACATGGAAGAAGTAACAGCCCCATGGTCCCCCAAGTCTCACTCCTGCTCGTCTTTTAAAAAAGTCACACCCTCTGCCCGGCCGGTGTGGCTCAGTGGTTGAGCATCGACCTATGAACCAGGAGGTCCCGGTTTGATTCCCGGTCAGGGCACAGGCCCAGGTTGTGGACCCGATCCCCAGTGGGGGCCATGTAGGAGGCAGCAGATCGATGATTCTCTCTCTCCCTCTCTCTGAAATCAATTAAAAAATAATTTTTTAAAGGTCAAACCCTCACCCGAACCCTCACCGAACTCCTTACCCATGTCCACCACTGCCCTGCTCTCTGTCACTGTAGTTCTCTGGCTGGAAATGTCCTACAAACCAAACGATACCGTCTGGAACAGGCATCCTCAAACTACGGCCCGCGGGCCGCATGCGGGTGTTTTTGCCGCCTTGTTTTTTTACTTCAAAATAAGATGTGTGCAGTGTGCGTAGGAATTTGTTCATAGTTTTTTTTTTAACTATAGTCCGGCCCTCCAGTGGTCTGAGGGACAGTGAACTGGCCCCTGTTTAGAAAGTGTGAGGACCCCTGGCTCTGGAAGCTACGGGGACTGGCCTCTTTCTCGTACCATCATGCCTTTGAGATGCTCCAGGGGGCTGCATGTGTCTACAGCTCTACAGCGCGCTGCTTCTTTTTGGCTGAGTGGCGTTTGGTTACAGAACTTCCACTTAGAGTCGGGCCTGTACCGGCCCTTCATGGGATGATAATAATAGCTAACGGCTGGGAAGCGCTAAGTGTTCGACTGTGTTAACTCAGTGAACCTCTCCACCACCCATCGGGGCAGCTGCTAGCCTGATGTTCATCTTACAAACAAGGACATCAAACAGCAGAGAGGGTGCATGGCCTGCCCAAGGTCCCAAAGCAGGTGAGTAGAGGACTCGCTGAAAGGTTCGCCTGGGGCCCAGCCTTGCGGTTCATAAAGGGGAAGCATGATCGTTCAGGGGAAGATGAGAAATTCAAACGCCGGGGGGGCCCAGGTGGCTGGTAGCATACCCGCCTAGAAGCAGGCTGTGCTGGGGACTAGAGTCAACCGACGAGACCAGCAAAACAAGGAAAAAGGGGCCGAGACCACATCCTAATAGTTCAGGGAGGATGGACCCGGCCGGCAAGGTGGTGGTTTTGAGGGGAGGGTTTCAAAGCATCTTGGGGTACAAACTGTTGTTGGGTGCCTCCCGTTGAAAAGTCGATGGGACATGCCCCTCATGAACAATCTCACGAATGGCCTGAGTGGGAGTACTCCCGGGCTAGTCACGTGATGCGAAGGAAGACACAGCGGAGTGGTGTTGCTGCAGACAGGAAGCCGTGCGGGGGTACGTGATGTGGTTCTCATAGAAGTAACAACAGCTCGTTCTACGTCAGCCCATAGAGACAACAACAAGGATAACAACATGAGCGTCCACCACTCTGTGCCCATCAGCGACTGTGAGGAAGGTGCAGGTAGGCCCAGGTCACACATGTCCAGCTCGGACGGGGAGAGGGACCGTGATGAGTCCTCTAGGTTAAAGCAAGGAGCTGCGATGCAGATGCAGGTCTGTCTGTCTGCCTGCCTGTCTGTCTCTATCTGTGTGTCGTTGCCACCCAGTTAAAAGGAAAGAAGACAAAAATTACCCTAGACCCTGTCTGTCCCCAATAGTTAATTGCCTAACCTTCGGACGATCCTTCTTTTTTTTTTTTTTCTGTGCATATCCAACCATAAGTCATTTTAATAACCGTTCAGTCATTTTTACTCAATGTCTCTAGCTCTTTGGTCCACGCATTGCTGCTTTTTCTAAAAACAAATAAACATCGCAAAGCCCCTTTGGAACCCACCCCTGCCTCTTCCACTCTCACCCATGCTATTCAGATGGGGTTCACCATGCGCCCTACCTTCTGCAGGGGTCAGAGTGACCACGGTGCCCAGGCCTAGCCCATCGGCTTGCTCTTGGATCGATTCTGGGGACGTCATGCAGTGCACGCCAGGCCTGTGAGCATTTCCCGGGACCGTCTGGGGAAGCCCTCACTCTTCCCCAACATTCCTAGGCATCGAGACTCAACAGGCTTCGCATGGCCCGTGGCCGTCTTTGCTATCAACCTTGGAGAATCTGTCTGAAAAGGAAGCCCACAAGAAGAAGGCAGGGCCAGCCACAAGTTTCCCGAGACGTTGCCTGAGCTCCTGGAGCCAGCTCTACCTGAAGCCTTTTAAACTCTTCTAAACTATGTAGGGATCAGAAGCCACCACATTCCTCGCCTGAGTCAGATGCTAGCCCATGAACCTCAAGTCCACAGGTCTTTCCCAGTTGGTCTAAGTCCTGGGCTCTGCTACTGAAGGCTGAACAGTTGCAGAACCCTCTCCCAAAGGCTCCGGTTCAGTAGGTTGGCTGTGGTCAAATGGTTTGCGTTTCCAGCGGGTTCCCAGACAATGCTGACGTGGCTGGGCCAGGGACCGCAGAACCACTGCTCTAGTGGCAGGTGCATGAGAAGGCGCTGGGATGGTGGGCTGGGAAGCTCAGGAAAAATCAGATGTTTCTCCCCCTTCTTCTCCCATCCTATCCCCCACCCCCAAGACCTTCCTAGGCTATGAGGTCAAAGGTCAGAGGCCTCCTCAGAGTCCAGCAGAGAAGCTGGGTGGAGCCCACCTGGGGCAGGGGAGGGCCTCCTGTTTGGCCAACAAACAGAAGGGGCTAAGCCCCACCCTGACCTGCCTTTCTGAGTTCCATTGTCTGCTGGCGGATTAGAAGAGCTGAGCTGGGCTTCCTTTTCTTTCCTGCTCCTTCTTCTTTTTTTCTTTTTTTATTTTGCACTGAGAAAAGCCATTAAGGGATTAACACCCGATTTATGAAAATGGAGGATGATAAAGGAACAATGGGTGACAGCATTGTGTAAACGACACATTCATTTCAGGGACAGGGCTGCTAACTGGGAGAAATGGAGAAATAAATGGAACAATGAGGAGATGCTTTTACCAGCTTGTCATTAATTAGCTCGGAGCACAATTGTTTTATTGTCCTTTTTGAAAAATACAAAATTGGTAGGGAAATACGAGCATGGAGCAGAGCGATTATTCCCTGTCGAGGGCTGACATCTGCTTCTCCGTGGCTCCTGAGGCGCCCCTCCGGAAATGGAAACGGGAGGAAACTTTCCCTGGCAAAGGGGGGACATGACCCCCCACGCCCCGCAAGTGCACCTCGAACTCCTGGGCGGTGAGGGCCACCCCTCAACTGGGTCCTTTCTGGCCTCCGCCAGCCAGGGAGCGAGGGGCTGGGTGGTGGGAGGAGAGCGGCTGCCCTGGGAGGTCCTGGTAGCAGGTGGGAGGGACAGAGCTTGGGGGACAGGTGACCGCCTGCTGGGAACGGGGAGGCCAGCCCAGTGGTCCCTCACCTGGTCCCCACCCGGCCTGTCGGCTGGGCCAGGAGTGTGGCTCCGCAGCCTCTGACAAGGGTTTCAATCTCACCCATTTATCTCACCTACAGCGGGGAGCTCAAGGGTTTGAAAGGTGCCCGCATCAGATGCGTGTCGTGAAAAGCCTTCTGCACATCTGAGACGTGGACTCAGCTCCTGACAACATCCTCCCCCTGAGTTACAGACAGGGCCCGCCTTGCGGTGGGGAGAGGACACGGCTCTGGGTCGAGGGGTCCGGAGCGCGTCTGTCAGCAGGGGGCATTCAGCATGTCTGTGTGAGTCCTTTTTTTTCTTAAATATATGTTGATTGATTTCAGAGAGGAAGGGAGAGGAAGAGAGATAGAAACATTGGTGATGAGAGAGAACCATGGATCGGCTGCCTCCTGCAAGCCCCACACGGAAATCGAGCCTGCAACCCGGGCCTGTGCCCTGACCTGGGATTGAACCGGGTCCTCCTGGTTCACAGGTCGATGCTCACCCCCTGAGCCACACCGGCCGGGCTGTCTGTGGGAGTCTCCCTGGAGTAAGTCGGCACACGCTGTGGGCTGGGCTGGGCGGAGGTGCAGCCGGGCACAGGATGGAGCTGTCCGGACGCAGGCACAGGCCATGCCTCCAGGTAGAAGGGCCGTTTATGCATCTGAGCGCCCTGTTTTAGACTCTAATATGTCAGCGATAGAGAAGTCGGCCCACGGTGGCCATTTCTAGAAAGAGTCCACCAATCACACAAGGGTTAACGGCGCCTGGAAAGACATGGCACCCACAGGGGCAAACAGGGTGCTGAGCAAGGAAACCGAACACAGCGTGGCCCTTGTCCCTGCCGTCCGTGACTGCCGGCCATTGTTCGCCTTTCATCTGGACACACTGTAGCTACGAATACAGCCGTCCTCACAGCATTGTGCCTTCCCAGGCAGCGAGGACACAATGCATCTCTGTGCCTCGGAGCTTTCTGTTTCCATAAAGATGCCTTTATCCGGGACGATTCTGTCTGCGTGGCTCACGGATAAATGTGGAGCCACTGTGGACGTGTGTCCATCCGTCCCACACGGCCAGTCTCCTAGGTGCCAGGCACTGCGCTAGTGCGAGGCCTCTGGCCGTGAACAAACGTGGAGCCCCCCATCCCCTTCCCTAGTGAATGTCGCCCATTGCTGAGAGTGAAGACAGAAAATAAATATCATAGACACGGGTCGTGTAATGATTATTGCTATGGAGAAAAATGAAGCAAGTAGAGAGGTACAATGTGTGGACTAGATTAAAGAATATATCTGTATCTATACCTATACCAATATCTATATAACTATATCTATAGCTATTATCGATAACTATATATATAGATATCGATATAGCTATAGATAGATATAGATATCTGATCTAATAAAAGAGTAATATGCAAATTAACCACCACTCTGAGACACCTAAGCCATGCCCACCAGCCAATCAGAGTGGCTATATGCAAATTAACCCAGCCAAGATGGCGGCCTGAAGCCACAGAGCTAGAACAAACAGGAGGTTTTGTTGCCTGACTGGGCCTCCACTCAAGGCAACAAAGTTTCAATTATAGAAGATGAATAAACTCCAGAAACCTGATTCCAGCCAGCCTCGCTGGGACATGGGGTCAATGGGAGCTGTGGGCAGCCTGAAAATGGCCCTCAGCCCCTCACCCAGGATGGCTACACCCCCATGGGATGAAGGTCCCCATGGGATGAAGGTCCCCATTGGGGGGCTTGGCCAGCCTGCAAACAGCCATCTGCCCCTCATCCATGCTGGCCAAGCACGCCAGCAGGTGTACATCCCCTGAGGGGTCCCAGACTGCGAGAGGGCACAGGCTGGGCTGAGGAACCCCCCCCCCCCCCCAAGTGCACAAATTTTTGTGCACTGGGCCCCTGGTATAGATATATATATATATATATAGTCCTCACCCGAAGTGGAAGAGAGAGGAATAGACAGAGAGAAACACTGATGAAACATTTTGATTGGTTGCCTCCACCACAAGTCCAAACCAGGGCCCAGGGTGAGGAGGAGCCTACAACTGAGGTACGTGCCCTTGACCGGAATCAAACCTGGGACCCTTCGGTCCACAGGCCGACGCTCTATCAACTAAGCCCAACCAGCGAGGGCCGAATATGCACATATTTAATATCCTCCACTAGAACACACATTTCAGCCAAGCATGGGGCCAAGAGAACGAGAAATAGGGTGGGGAGTGTGGCAAGCAGGAGCCTGCCTGCTGGTCTACAGGGCAACCACGACTCCAGCGACTCCTCCAACTCGGGGGAGTGCCGTATCTTGTCATCTTGAAGAGAGGCTGGATCTTCAGCAGAACTCTCCTGAGTTTAAACCTTTCACAGTTAAAGCAAGCGTAAGGCCGGACTCACGCACAGCCATCTATTTACACTCTCCGCGGAATCTCTTGCCAGGCAGGGAGAACTCATGCAACACATCTTCTTACCCTTTATTACCTGGCTGCTAGGGAGCTGAGGAGTAAACTTCATTTTTATTTTTTGTTGAATTTATTGGGGTGACATTGGTTAATAAAACTCCCCAGGTTTTCATTCTAAGGCACTGCAACTCTTCTGCATTCAATTCTTGGCAAACGTCACCTTCTTTCTTCTTCCAATTCTCATAGTTCAAGAGGGATTTAAAATGTCCCATGAAAGGCCGTGTGCTTGTTGCTACAAGCAATTTCCAATTATGTTCAGTGAGGAATCCATTCTAGCAAATCTAGGCTGTAAGGGCATCGCTACTAGGATCGCACTCTTTGATACCCAGGAACTATAGGTGTTGGGGGGCAGCGGGGAGGCACGGGATAACACCCCGCATTCATGGTTGCCTTTTGTTAGTGAAGCGGATGCTGCCGTGTGGGTTGGTTTCTTCAGAAACAGCTGGCTGCCACTCCACTCCGTGGCCGTCCTCCTGCCGTCCCCAGGGCCCCGCCCGCCCGGTGACCTGACTTGAAACGGGCCCGTCTCCAGCCCTTGCCGTCCGGATGCCAGCTCAGCCCGCCTGCTGCCCTCATTCCCTAGAAAGGCGCCTCTGCTCGGGCCAGCTGGAACCTCTGCCAACCCTCTCGATCCAGGAGGGGAAATCAATTGCGCCTCGTGTGCCCATTCTGCTCAGCTGGAAGTGGCTGCCGGAAACACTTGTGTTCAGAGGGAGGCCGAGGCCCCACGGAGGTGGAACAGGAAATGTGGGCTGGTCCCTCAGGGAAGCCTGCCATCCTCAAGGCGGCCTCTCCCCAGGGCATGAGGAAGGGCAGGGCAGACGCGATTCCCTTTCCTTCTCGGAGACGGGCACAGAGGGGCTCAGGTGAAACCAGAGGTCCCCGTAGGCAGTAACCCTGTTTGCTTTAGCCAATGGTTAGCAGCCTTGAATGGCAAGAACCCTGGATTCAGACTCTGCCTTCTACGTTGTGTCACCTTTGGCAAGCTCCTTAACCTCTCTGAGCCTCAGTTTGCTTCCCTGTAAAATGGGGATAAGAGTTGTACCCTATTTCCCAGGACAATGGGATGATCCAATGTAAAGACCTTCCATAACTCAGTTGTTCAGTGCTCGATTGACATCACCTGTTATTGCCACTATTACTGTTACTTTTCCAAGGGTCACCCTTGGGTCTGCCCATAACTCTATGTCTCACCGCCTCCTCCCACCTCGCCTACCCCCATCATACCCGCCACCATCTCTGGAATGTACCATTGTTTTTTCATAGTCTCGGGCAGCTGCCAGGGTTCAGCTCCCCTTACCAGAGAGAAAGTGGGGTGCGGGGAGGAGGAAGAGGCTAAAGGGGGGATATATGGTGATGGACGGAGACTTGACTTGGGGTATTGAACACACGACAATATACAGATGATGTATTGTAGAATTGGACAGCTGAAGCCTCTATGATTTTAATAACCAATGTCTCCCCAATCTAACTAATAAAAGACTAATATACAAATTAATAATCTATTCGGGATGCCTAAGCCACGCCCACCAGCCAATCAGAGTGGCTGTATGCAAATTAACCCAGCCAAGATGGCGGCCAGCAGCCACGGAGATAGAGCAAACAGGATGCTTCCATTGCACCAGCGATGGAGTTGAAACTGCTTGCCTAGGCCAGCCAGGCCTCTGCTCAAGGCAACAATGTTTTAATTATAGAAGCCACGGAGCTGAAACAAACAGGAGGCTTCCTTACCTGCCTAGGCCTCGGCTCAAAGCAACAGTATTTTAATTATAGAAGATGAATAAACCCCAGAACCTGATTCCAGCCAGCCTCGCTGGGACCTTGGGTCAATGGGAGCTGTGGGCAGCCTGAAAGCCTGAAAATGGCCCTCAGCCCCTCACCCAGGCACCTCAGTAGGGACCCAAAACTTGAAGGGACTGTGGGCAGCCTGAAAACGGCCCTCAGCTCGTCACCCAGGCTTGCCACACCCCAGTGGGGTGAAGGTCCACACTGGGGGGCTTGGCCAGCCTGCAAACAGCCATCAGCCCCTCACCCAGGCTGGCCAGGCATGCCAGCAGGTGGACATCCCCCGAGGGGTCCCAGACTGCGAGAGGGCACAGGCCGGGCTGAGGGACCCCCCAAGTGCATAAATTTTTGTGCACCAGGTCCCTAGTAAATTCAATAAAAAAGAATCATGAGAAAATTTGGGGCAGGGGAGGGGGGTATGGATGTACCCATGATTTCCTGCACGTGGTTTCCTGCACATCTACATACAGAAAACTTACCGTACTGTAAATACGTGTGGGTTACTCTATGTCAGAGATCCCTCCATAAAGCTGTTTGAGAAGAAAGAGAAAGAAGGAATCGTGTGGAAGATCGTCCCTGAGTTAAGCAGGTATGTGGCACCTAATCACTCATACATGTTTACTGAAGCCGAGACGCGCTCAGCACGGCTGACACCTGATCCCCAGCCGCCTGTCCCGTTAGTCTTCTCATTTCACATGAAAAACAACACTTCGGCCTAGACTTCCTTTCTCGGGGAGGAAACAGTAGCTCAAGATACCAAGAGATTCCTGGAGTGGACCCTGGCTGTGCCCGAGCATCTCCCAGCCGACCCCTCCTCCTCCTCGGTATGCCCTGCGGCCCCGACACTCGGTCCAGTGCTGTTGGGTCAAAGGCTGGCCCCTGACCTACACAGGTCCAGTTAGCATCTCCCTCCTGGGAAACCAGAGCTGCCCCGAGAGGCAACCACTGGGTGGGCTGAGCAGAGGAGGATGCCCAGGGGAGCACGGGGAGCAGGGAGAGGAAGGAGGCCCCTTGCAGAGACAGGAACCAGAGCCCTGGGCCTTCCGAGCTGCTGTTGCCAGGGCCCCCGGTGACCCCGCTGCCTTCCTGGCCTCGGACTCCATGGCGCAGCGCGGTAGAGAGTCACGCCTTTGTGTTTCGATTTAGTTTTGCTGTAAATAAGAGTCACATCCAGAAAGGATAACGACATTCCTGAACATCACTGAGGGAGCGGGAAAGCCCGGGGTGGCTCTGGCTTTCGACGGGGCTGCTGTGGGAGCTGACACTGGACCCAGGACCCAGGTTCCCTCTGCCTCTCTCCTGCCTCCCGTGGTGCAGAATTCATTCTCTGGAATCCCGGGGTCCCTGGCAGCTGGTGATAGCAAGAGGGCTGCAGGGGCTCTGGACCTCACCCCACCAACACCCACGCCCCCCTCCAGGGAAAGCAAGCACACTGGCTGGGGCTTACTCTCAGGGGCCCGCAGGAAGCCACGCGCCCATCTCTAAACGGATTGACAAGGGGATAAGCCATGCTCTTGTCCGAGGGTGGGGTCTATGCTCCCACACCTGAAGACTGCGGGTGGGAGAAAGGAGAATTCCCCAGAGGAGCACCGGGCATCTTGGGGGGAAGATGGGAAGCAAGTGATAGAGGTTCTGACAACCCCCAACACCTGCCCACCACACCCCGTGGCCTTAATAAATGTTTCTTTTGTATTTGATCTTTCTTGAATTCATTTTTAACTTTTCAACCACACAGCCCTAGCTGCGTGGGGACATGTGGGTCTTCACCCTTTCCATTCACTGGTTTATTTTGAATCGTTTCTGGGAAGAGACACTCATCAGGGACACGGAAGTTTAGACAGACTCAGCCGCGCTCCTCGTCTCCGCAAAAACTCAACAGAAATGTGGTTATTGGGACTAATCATAAGATAGGAACAAGGATATAAAAAATGGTACTGATTAAAATGATGAGGGGTAATCGAAAATATTTAAGATGCAATTCCCACATGTTTCGTCATGTTTCATTAACTTATAATAATCCATTTCAATCAAGATTTTGTTGCCTGAATCGGCTTGAAGGATTCTTCGCTTGAGTCATTGTTATTAAAAAAAAAAAAAAAGACTATTTGATTTCACTAGATTCCTTATATTCATATAAATATTGGCAGAAAGGAAAACTTTCAAAATCTTCCTCAGCGAGAATAGCAAATACTGTAAAATGTTAGAACCAGCACGAAGGCTTGTGCCACAAATAACTCCATATAATTTGCAGGATGAGCGTAACTGCCTGGGAAGAAAATGCCAGAAACAATAGCCAGTCACCCTTTTAGGGAAAGTGCTGACTCACCAGTGTGCATGAAGGCAGGGGACAATGTGGCATGAACGCAGACCCTGGAACCTCAGAGCCAAGGAGCGATGGTCTGACGTTTCCTACGAAGGTGTTACAGAGGCGCCTTATCCCTGTGTTTCCCCTTATGCTTACCCCAGGAGCGCATGTGACTCAGCATGCCCAAGGACCTGTACAAAAGCTCTTTCAGCCCATTTAATTTCAAAATCAAAGGATAAAAAACATTTGCATGGTCTGTATTTGATGGTGTTTTTATTATTATTATTATTTTGCTTTCTTAGTGGTATATGAAATGACACCATCCCTGGACAGAGCCCTAGGTTGAACAGAAATGCGTACGGTAGGTAGTTCAAGTCTCACAATCTCACGTGACACTGTATTGCTGACGCAATGAATTAGTATCTATTGGCTGTCATTTTTTGCTGCTGTCGGCCACGCTCCCATATTCCATTCACTACTTTTTCCCCTTGTTTGCAGGCCTCACAGCCGGTGCACAGGGAGGTCTAGGGCATTTCCTGGTAAGGCTGTGACAAGGTGGGACAGATGTAGGTTCACAGTTGTGAGTACACGAAACACAGAGTTGATCTTGCTTTATTGTTTACTAACTGGAGGCCTGCGGCATGAATTCCTGCGCAGGTGGGGTCCAGCCAGCCTGTCTCGGCCTCAGCCTCGATCGGGGGGAGGGGGGCCAATCGGGAGAGGGGAGGGATGCGGGAGGTTGGCCAATGGCCCCAACCCCATCAGGCCGGCTGGCCGGCCACAGTGCACGTCATAGCGACGGGTCGTTCTGGTCGCTTGGCTTTTATATATGTAGATTATCCTATTCTTCTCCATGCAAACAACTGTACGCAGATGAGGCAGGAAATGAGCTGCCCCTCCCTGTATTTGTGGTTCTATCCAAAAGGGTAAGTGCATGTTCCCACCGCACACGGGCCGTTGTACAAAACCCTTTTTTCTCGGCTCAGACACCTGGCTTCCTCGGTGAATCTAAGTTCTGTGAAAGAGAACGTGGTGATGACCTCGCTCCCATCACCATTTCCCGACAGGCACTGAGGATGCCGACGCGAAGGGGAGAGCAGTTCTAATAAACACGTGCTTGGTGGTGTGCGATGGAAGTGTCAGCGAGGTCGGGAATAGACAAGCGGCACATCGACTCCCTGCTCAGGCACCAGCTCCGAGCCCGCTGGTCTTTCTGCCTCCCGTGCCTCCACCCGGATGGGCTGCCCCCCCGCCAATCTCCCTTCATCTCTGGCTGCTGCTAGGAAACGCATGCTGTGGCTGGATGCTAAACGCACAGGAAAGCACGAGCCTGCCGCTCGCAAATCCCCCTTCTCGCTCGTGGCTCCACGTTCCATGACGTCATCGTGACCGCGGGGCTATTGCGTAAACACATGGTTACCTCCCTCTCTCCGTCCAGATGGTCGGTTACACGATAATGACAGTGTGTTTGTACTTACGGGTTTAACTGCCAGATAATCAGGAAGAACATGGAAATTGCTAGGTTGTTGGGACACAGCGCATCGAACCCCGGGAAAGCTGGGGAGTGCCTGGCCGTCACCAAGCGCTTCCGCGGACTGCGACGATGCAGAGGCCTGGGTGGGTTCTAGTCCGTGGTGTGGGTTCGAGTTACACCCACTGAGCTTGGATTAATGTCGAATGATGAGGAGATGCAAGGGGACAATGGAGAACGGGCCACGGGAGTGGCTGAATGAGGCACCAGCTCTTGCCGCTGGAGCCCCACTCGGTCCCTACCCAGTACATTCCGGGGTCACACGTGAGCATCTATCCCGGCCCCCATGGACCTGCCCCGTACTGGCAGGGAGAGATGGGGTTTGCACGATTGATTAGGAGCCTAAATCGATGAGAAGGGGAACACGTGTCCAGCTGCTCCCCCTAGATGTTCCCGGAAACAAACTCTCCAACTTGCACAGCATGAGGGCGTCCTGGCTGTGAGGACGGCCTGGCCGGAGTCTGCGCTCTCCCTCCCGGGTCTGATATAACATCCCGATGTGTTTGCCGATCCTGCACGCCCGGGGCCCGCACCAGGGCAGCTCATTTCCTGCTTCATCTGCATCCCGGGGAGAAGCATCTAAATTCTGAGCAAGAAGGAGAAACAGAAGGAGATGAGGAAGGAAGTGGCCACTGAGCCACACCGGCCGGGGGAAGAACCACTCCCAGTAAAGAGGATGAGGGGACGAGGGGGGAAAATCCTCCAAGATGGATGCACATTCACAGACACCTGTCGTAGTCCAGTAGCCTAGCTTTCTTTCTTTTTAAAATATATATTTTGACTGATGGATTTCAGAGAGGAAGAGAGAGAGAGAGAGAGAGAGAGAGAGAGAGAGAGAGAGAGAGAGAGAGAGAGAAACATCCATGATGAGAGAGAATCACTGATCGGCTGCCTCCTGCACGCCCCCTGCTGGGGATCAAGCTCATGACTCAGGCCTGTGCCCTGACGGGGAAACCAACTGTGACCTTCTGGTTCCTAGGTCGACGCTCATCCGCTGAGCCACACCATCCAGGCGCCCAGTTCTCTTTCTTACCCTAGCCTTGTGTTCCTGTTGTGGTTTTTTTAAAAATCCTTACCCAAGGACATGCTGAGAGAAACAGAAAGAGAGAACCAACGGCGTGAGAGAGAAACATCCATCAGTTGCCTTCCGTCCATACCCCACCCGGGGATCGAACCTGCACCCCAAGCCTGTGCCTCGATCGGGAAGCGAACCTGCAACTTTCCGTGCACAGGACGATGCTCCACAAACTGAGCCACTCAAGCCGGGCCCCTTCGTTGTTACCATGAGAAGACTGACCCATCCGTCCCAGTTACATCTTGGGGTGGTGACTGTTAGCTCTCCTCCGGAGGGAGGCACATGCCTTCGGGGGCCATGGATGGCCTCCCTCTGTGGCCTCCACTTGCAGGGAACCGGAGGAAACATACCAGTGTTACAGGGGACAATTTCTAGAACATCCGCAGGAGGCTCTCAACGTGCTGGGCATATGGGACACTGGAGTTGGACTGTGAACAAGGGGCGCGTGATCTCCACCTCTGAGAAACATGTGCAGCGGCTCTCACGCCCCCATCACACGCGTGACGGAGGATTCTGACACAGCCAGGCAGCTGCCTTGGGGATGCACATACAAAGGCTATATTCAGCCTTAAACCGTCGCTGGGAAATGCACTTGCAAGCACCATAGGATGCCACCTCGTACCTATTAGGATAATGTGCCGACACAGTACATCCCTGGCGCCCAAAAGGATGAGATTCTGACACACGCTACAGCCTGGAGGAAACTTGCAGACGTTGTGCCGAGTGCAACAAGCCAGACTCAGACGGACAGATGTTGGACGACGCCACGCATCGGAGGTACCTAGAGGGTCAGGCGCACAGAGGTAGGAGGTCGAAGGGCGGCTGCCAGGGGAACCGGAGCTCGTGTTTCAAAGGTACAGAGTCGGTTTGGGAAGATGGAAACCGCGTGGAATTGGATCCTGGCGTAACCTTGCGCGCACGTGTAACGCCGCTGGACGGGACGCTTCAAAATAGGTAAATTTCGTGTGTATTTTACCATCAATTTTTTTTTTTCATGAGATCCAGCTTGCTGTGGCTTGTGGTGCGGGTGTGATATTTAGGAAATCTTTGACTAATCTCAGATCAAAAAAATTTTCTCCTATTTTTTTTCTAGACATTTTATGGTTTTAATCTTTATAGGTTAGGCCCACGATTCACGTGGCGTTAAACATGTTGGACGTCGTATAACATGGATCCGAGGGGGTTTTGTTTGGCTCGTTTTTGTGGTGTCTCGTTTTTGCAAATGGGCTGTCCCATTGTTGCGCCATTTGATAGGAGGACGATTCTTTCTCCCCTGAATTGTCTCTGCTCCTTTGTCAGCAATCAGTTGTGTGTGTGTGTGTGTGTGTGTGTGTGTGTGTCTATTTTTGAGCTCTCTCTTCTGTTCCACTCATCTATTTCTATCTTTACACCAAAGTCACACTCTCCTGCGTAGAACTAGAAATACTGAAGGGGCCTTATAGCTCTCTTTTTAAGAAATTTTGGAATCAAGCGGGACTGGCCTACCACTTCATGTTGTTTCACAGAGTTGTCCCAGCTCTCTCGGGTCCTCTGGGTGTCCATATGAACTTTAAAATCAGCTCGTCAGGCCCTGACTGGTTTGGCTCAGTGGATAGAGCATCAGTCTGCAGATTCAAGGGTCCCAGGTTCAATTCTAGTCAAGGGCGTGTACCTTGGTTGCGGGCACATCCCCAGTGGGGGGTGTGCAGGAGGCAGCTGATCGATGCTTTCTCTCTCCTTGATGTTTCTAACTCTCTATCCGTCTCCCTTCCTCTCTGTAAAAAAAATCAATACAATAAATTTTAAAAAATAAAATAAAATAAAATCAGTTTGTCAGTTTCTACCCAACAGAAACTTGGTGGAGTTTTAAGATTGCATCAGATTGATACTTCTAGACCTACAGATCAGCTTGAAAAGAAGGCTCGGGAGACTTCTGACCGGCGGACACGATCTATCTCCCCACATTCAGATCTTTTTCGTTTCTTTCAGCGACGTTTCACCGTTTCCAGTCTACCAGTCTTTGTGTCCGATTTCACACCGGCATTTCAGGTGCAGATGGACGCGGTCTGCTTTAAATTCTAATACGCGGATAAAGGCATGGGAGGAGACGAGAGTGGGAACGCGAAGACCAACCGGGCGCTACGACATGGTATAGGCAAGTGACGATGGGGCTCGATCCCGACCGGTGACCGTGGAACAGTGGTGATGAAAAAAGAGAAAAGATTGAACCATATGGAACTGCCATTCTTTGCAGGTCACAGGAACTATAGCGTTGGCAACTTCGTATGGTTCAACCTAACACTCCGGGAGCAGAGTCAGGGCTCAGGACTCCCTGGTTGATTAGATGCAGGGAAGTCATGAAAGGAAAGAGTTCCCGGGCAGCTGAGGTGCTGAGCTCCGGCAAAGGAACGGGCGGGCGATAATGCCATTTCCTCACGCTGCAAAGGCGGGGGAGGGGTGGGCATGAGTGTGGGGAGGGGGGCCCAGGCCTGCAGCCCCCTCCCTCTCCTCATTCCCGATCTTTTCCTTTCCCTCCATCATCTCCAGCTTTTTCGGGGAATGCAATGATCGCGGGGCTACATGTTTACTTTTAACCACGCGTTCTTCCCACCCAGCGCCCCGTCTGACATTTTAACGGCTTTGCGGGCTTCGCTCTCCGCGGGGCGGGCAGGGCGCGCAGCGAGAGCCGGTTTCTGTGCGCAGCGTGAGGCTCGCGTGCCCGCTGGATGCGAGCGCCATAGCAACGTGCCCTGAGCTTTCACGCCTCTGCGCCGCCCGCTCCTCATCTGGAAGGGTTCTGGGCCGCATTTTCAAGCAATTTGGTGCCGATGGTCGCGAGGCTCCCGGGTTTATGGAGGGGAGGCCGGGAACGCATGCTTGAGTTCAGACTCAAATTACTACCCGAAACGACTCCACGGAGGGTTCCTTTTAGGGGTCACCGAGAGCCAGAGTGGAATGTTTTCCTTCTTCACTCCAGCCCAGGCCTTGGGGCACGAGGACCATAAATGCAGGTAATGTGTTTTATAGCCAGATTCTCTGGGTTCATTTTCCACCTCGCCCACCCCCCAACCCCGCCCCCGGTGATAGCCATGGAACCCCACAGAGCTGGCTGGAGGCTCCCTTTGTACAATCCTGTTTCTACAAAAGGGTAAGCAAAGGACTCCGTCGGCTGAGCCACACGGCAGGGCGCGCTTGAGGAGCATCACACTTCCTGTCGGGGGCTCAGCCGGGCACGCGTGACTGCCCTCCAGCCCCACAGAGCGGTCCAAATGCAAAAGAGCTGCTCACGGGGTAGTGAGCTCCCCGTCCCCGGAGGTATTCAAGAAGTGCCCACACATCAGGTTGACAAAGGCATTACCACCGGCGCTGTAGGTGTCTGACCAGGAGCAGTACGAGAAGCTTTTAAGTGGCCTTGTAACACAGACCTTTTTTTTTGAAAGTTAAGATAGCTTTTCACTGTTTTAGCAATATTTACTGAACACTTGCTATGAGGCAGGGATGTGTACCCTAAAGCTACAGCAGTGATGGAGGTGGCCGTGGGCCCTGTCTTTAAACAGCCTTCCCTCTAGCGCAGCGGTTCTCAACCTGTGGGTCACGACCCCTTTGGCGGTCGGACAACCCTTTCCCAGGGGTCGCCTAAGACCATCCTGCATATCAGATATTTACATGACGATTCATAACAGCAGCAACATTACAGTTATGAAGTAGCAACGAACATAATTTTATGGTTGGGGGGGGTCACAGCCTGAGGACCTGTATTTAAAGGGCCAGAAGGTTGAGAACCGCTGCTCTAGTGAGAGTGACAAATACTGAATAATTGATGACGAGGTGATGAAGATAACTGAGGCTCTCAGACACTGGGTCGGGTCCTGGCTGTCATTTTTTTTTTTTTTTTTTTTTCTGTTTCATGGTTTATTTCAAAGATGCTTCCGGACCCTGGGAGGCCAAACTCCACCTTACAAATTGTGAAATGCAATCCCAAAAGAGGCAGCCTAACGCGTCCTGGCTTACACAGCTGCTACCTGCTGAGGCTGCAGCCGCAGCCATGCCTCTCGTCTCCGGGGTCTGCACACTTACCTAAACCTCTGCTTAAGGTTCTTCCAGAACCAAGTTAGCCCAGGTCCTGAAGGCCCAGGCCTGCACACACCCTCCCCCTACTCCCACCTCGAGAAAGGTAAACAGTACAGGTCTGCGCGCTCCCTCTCCTCCCACTAAACAGACTGGTCCTCAGAGGTTTCCACATAAAAACCATCTCTCTGCCTTATGCAATTAAGCTTGCCGGCTCCAGGAGGGAAAAAAAATTATAATAACACATTTTACTTAAAACTTGAGGCATGATACTTGCCAGAACTCCCACTGCCGTTTGGAAAGCGAAGGGGTTGTAAAGGCCCTACTGTGTGCTGAGCCCTGGAAGGGGGTGAGGGCTGAGTGGCTGGAGGAGCCCAGATTGAAGACTGGCTATTTGCCCTTGATACACTTAATATCTCATTGCAAAGACAAAAAGAGATGAGCAGGAGGGAGGCAGCAGGGGACCAAGGACAAGACTAAGACGTGAGCATCATGCTAGCGTTTTCTATATCTAGGATCGGTCCCTCGGCCTCTCTGAGTCTTGAATTCTTCACCCATAACAGTGCTGCCCTTGCCCTGACCGGTTTGGCTCAATGGATAGAGCGTTGGCCTGCGGACTCAAAGGTCCCAGGTTCAATTCCAGTCAAAGGCATGTACCTTGGTTGCGGGCACATCCCCAGTGGGGTGGGGGGGGAGGGCGCCGCAGGAGGTGGCTGATCAATGTTTCTCTCTCATCGATGTTTCTAACTCTCTATCCTTCTCCCTTCCTCTCTGTAAAAAATCAATAAAATATATTTTTTAAAAAAAACAAAAAAACAGTGCTGCCCCAAAGAACTCTGGTGATGGGGATGTTCTCGACCTACAGTGCCCAGTGCTGCGGGCATGGAGCTCAGGGAATGTGGTGAGTGGGGCTGCGGATTGGATTATTAACTTCATGTCATTTTTAATTACTTTGCATTGAAATAGTCCCAGGAGGCTAGTGGCTACTGCATTGGGCAGCACAGACCTAGAAAGCTGGGGCTTGGCAGGCTTCAGCTATTTCAAATATGACATATTGAGAGCGTGCCTCGGAAGTGTTCATTTTGCCTCTGGAACTGCCTCGAGAGAAAACGTCCCGGGGAGACACGGGGGCATGGGAGACGGGGCCACACCCCAGCGTTGACATAACCGGCTGCAAAGCCCTGGACAAGTCCGTTAGCCACTCTGTGCCTCCGTGTACTTGATTGTAAGATGGGGGTAATAATAGCACCTCGTTCCCAGGGTTATTGTGAGAAATAAATGAGATACTAGATCTTTCAGAATAGTGCCCGAAACTTGGTAAATGCTCAACAAATGTAGCTTTAAAAAATTGTTATTATTATATTAAAATATATTTTGATTGATTTCAGAGAGGAAGGGAGAGGGAGAGAGAGAAAGAGAAACATCCATGATGAAAGAGAATTATTGATCGGCTGCCTCCTGCACGCGCCACACCGGGGATCAAGCCTGCAACCTGGGCATGTGTCCTGACCAGGAATCGAATCGCGACCTCCTGGTTCAGAGGCAGATGCTCAACTCTGAGCCCTCCCCAGTGTTATTCGTGGAACTTAGCCTTTCCTCAGCTTTCCGAAATCACTCCTTGTTGCCCTAGCAACCCACTCTTCTCAGAGAGGCATCAGGGTCCTCTAAAAACCATCTTCTTCTTTTTCACTTTGAAACACTTCAATATGGAAAACTTCAAACATATACAAAAGCTAGAGAGTAGCATGATGAACCCACCCATACGCCCATCTCTCCTTTTCCGTCATTATCAGCACACGGCCAATCCCACCACATCTGTGTCCCCCCACTCCCCTCCGGGGCTGTTTGAAGCAAGCACAGGAGATAGCATGTTCCTCAATACCTCCACATACATGCCACTGCATGTAGAGCACTTCTTTACAAGGTCTCTTAAAAACACCCCCCACACACACATGCTCACTCATGCACACGGCTGAAGTCCTCTGTTTTCATTGCATGTGGAGGGCACTGCGTGAGGCTCAGGTTAACTGAACTCTTTTTGAGGATCACTTTGTAATAGATCCAAGTCAGGTCACTGTGCTGAACACCTGACAAACCATCTTCTTGGCCCTGGCCTGTGTGGCTCAGTGGGTTGGGCATCGCCCCCTGCACGGAAAGGTTGCCGGTTTGATTCCCATGTGGGGCACATGATCGGGTTGTGGGCTCCATCCCCGCTAGGGGGTGTGCTCTCACA
>PVJC01007179.1:0-39930 GCA_004026665.1 Murina feae
TAATTATAGAAGATAAATAAACCCCAGATACCTGCTTCCAGGGACGTTGGGTCAATGGAAGCTGTGGTCAGCCTGCAAACAGCCATCAGCTCCTCACCCAGGCTGGCCAGGCACCCCAGCAGGGACCCCCACCCTGAAGGGGCTGTGGCCAGTCTGCAAACAGCCATCAGCCCCTCACTCAGGCTGGCCAGGTGCCCCAGAAGGACCTCCCTTCCTGAAGGGGATGTGGCCAGCCTGAAAACAGCCCTCAGACCCTCACCCAGGTTAGCCAGGCACCCCAGTGGGAACCCCACCCTGATCCGGGACACCCTTCAGGGCAAACCAGCCAGCCCCCACCCATGTACCAGGCCTCTATCCTATATAATCCTTTATAATAAAAGGGGAATATGCAAATTGACTCTAACAGCAGAACAACTGGGGACGACTGGTCACTGTGACACACACTGTCCACCAGGGGGCAGACACTCAATGCAGAAGCTACTCCTGGTGGTCAGTGCACTCCCACAGGGGGAGCTTTTCTCAGCCACAAGCCAGGCTGATGGCTGCCCATACAGCGGTGGTGGTGGGAGCCTCTCCCACTTCCTCAGCAGCACTAAGGATGTCCGACTGCAGCTTAGGCCTGCTCCTTGCTGGCAAGTGGACATTCCCCGAGGGCTCCCAAGCTGCCAGAAGGATGTTTGACTGCCAGCTTAAGCCTGATCCCCTGGGACCAGGGGGATGTGCTGGTGGACATCCCTCGAGGGGTCCCAGACTGCGAGAGGGCACAGGCCAGGAACAGGGACACCCCCCTTCTGAGTGCACAAATTTTTGTGCACCAGGCCTCCAGTATATAGTTTGTGCATAATAAAAATATAAGAAGAACCCATTCACAATTCAAATTAGGTATTAAACAATTGCAAAAATAATTGTATTTTTTAGTTATTTTTATGCTAAGAGTTTATCACTGGTTCCAACTCTCTTTTACCCAGAGGTAAACACTTGCCAGAATGTTGTGTTTATACTTTGAGGTTATAGTTTTTGTATAAATCTATACATACTGCTTAGTTTTGTGTGATTTGCTTTTTATATTTAACTAGGGGCCTGGTGCACAAAAATTTGTGCACTCGGGGTGGAGGGAGTCCCTCGGCCCGGCCTGTGCCCTCTCACACTCTGGGACCCCTCAGTGGATGTCCTATGATGGCCCCAGTCTGCCAGGCGCCTTTTGTGTGTATGTGTGTGTGTGTGGCCACTGGGGACCTGCCCCCAGCTGCATCTGAGGCTCAGAGCAGTCCTCCTGTGTGTGTCTACCTGCTGGGGACCTGCCACGAGGCACACTGTGGAGGCTTGGAGCAGGCACCCCCTCTATGTTGATCTCTCAGACTCTTGCCCTCCCCTGCATGTTGTTCTCTTTTTTGAGCTGTGGCCAGGGCTGGGTGCTGCCTGCCTCCCAAGCTTGCCTACTTCCCATCTTCTTCTAGCCACCAGAAAGCAGGGAAAACCCCGCCTCGTGGTCAGGCCAGCCTTTTCCTGCTCCCTGATCCCCGGAAGGGACCTGGGAAGCTGCCAAGCAGGCTGCCAACTCTTTCCCACTCACCTGTCCCCTGCTGCCTTCCTTTCCCACTTCCCGGTGCCGCCAAGTAGTCTAGGGATTTGCCAAGCAGGACCCCGGCCCCTGCAGCCTTGCTTTCCTGTTCCCCGGTTCCCCGCAAAGGGCCTGGGAAGCCCACTAAGCAGGCCACTGACCCCCCCGCTGCCTCTTTCCCACTCCCCAGCCCACCACCTTGCTTTCCCAATTCCTGGTGCTCTGGTGCCCTGGTGCCACTTCCAACTGCCAGCATAGGCAGGCAGTTGCAACAGAACCCTTTGGTTTGCTCTAGTTCCATGGCTGTTGGCCTCCATCTTGGCTGGGTTAATTTGCATACAGCAACTCTGATTGGCTGGTGGTAACGGTCACATTTGCATGTTTCTCTTTTATTATAGAAGATGATATCATATTGATTGTTTTTTCTCTCTGACCAGATAGGAAAATGATTCCTTTTGATACATGCAACTGCATTTCATTAATGTTCACACTATGAACATGTTGTGATTTATTTATTCATTTCCTTAGTGACTAAATCACTGTTTCTGGCCTTTGTCTATTATAAACAGAATTGCTTGGGCATATTGGAGATGTTACTCAATATATATATATATATTGAGTATTATCAAGGAGAACAGGTCATAAGTTGTTTAGCTTCTCAATTTTATAAGATAATATAAAAATGAAATTATTGTACTTTTTATTCTCAAATATAACATTTAAGCATGTTATTGATTGCACATTCTCACATGATAATCATTTTAATAACATTGTAGAAGAAAATATATGAACATCTCAATGCTCTTCAACCAACAACCACCAGGAAAGCACCTGTAGTTAAACTTCTTGTTGCAATGTTGGAGAACACAGCTTTGGGAACTATCAAGAGCCTTAGTAGTTGGATGTTAAAAATATATATAGTGTTCAGGCTCTGACTGGGTAATTTGGGGAAGGCACTAAAGAAGCAGGGGTTCATTCTTGATTGGATACTGTCAAAAATGGGACAACTGTAAAAAAAACTTAGTGAAAACAAATGTTTCTTTTAGAAAATTTATAAAATTGAATAACCTCTATTAAGACTTATATAAAGGAGATAGAGACATACCCACACAGTATTTATAAATATTAGGAGTAAGTGGTGCCACTTACAGTAGCATAAAAAATACAAACTCCTTAGATATAATTCCAACAACATAAATCTAAGAATTATGCACTGAAAAATATAAAACATTAAGAAATTATAGGAGACCTAAATAAATGGTAAGATATACAACATTTATGCATCAAGAGATTCAATATGTTTATTTCTATTTCTCCTAAACTGACAAATTCAATACAATTCCAATAAAAATCCCAGCAAGAATTTTTGAATAACTCAACCAACTGAAAGTCATGTTGAAATGCAAAGGACCTACAGTAGCTTTGATGGTTAAGAGTTCTTCAAATATTATTCAGTATGCTTCTGTATGGTAGTGTTTGCAAATAAGTCTGACATCATAATTATTAGACTGAGCAAAACAGATCATTCTTCGTAATGTGAATGGGCGTCATCCAATCAGTTGAAGTCTTGGATAGAGCACAATGGCTGACCTTCTTTTAAGTAGGAAAGAATTCTTCTGCCTGACTACTTATAACTAGGACATTGACTTTTTTGTGCTGTAGGACTCAAATTGATACATCAGCTCTCTTGGGATAACAAGCCTGCCAGCCTTTGAGTTGCTAGCTTGCAGTCTCAACATACAGATTTTGGGACTTCTCAACACACACACACACACACACACACACACACACACATCCTTTTAGTTTTGTTTCTCTGAAGAACCCCGACTAATACAGTAGCCAAAAGAGCTTTCATAACATAGTAAACTTGGAAGATGTGTTATAAACTTATAGCAATCAATAAAATGTGGTACTGGCATAAATAGATCAATATAGAGTTCAGAACTAGATCCATAGTTCAGAATAGAGAGTTCACAATGACCCATAGATATGTGATCAACTGATATTGGTCAAAAGTGAAAATGCATTTCTGTGGATAAAGAATTTTTTTTCAACAAATAGTGTATAAACCACAATTATAAAACTTATAGAATAAACAATGATAGGAATTTTTTGTGACTTTTTGCTAGCCAATATTTTTTATATGACACAACATCATCACTAAAAGAGACAAAATATAAATTGTTCTTATTAAATATAAAAAATTGCTCCTCAAAAAAATGGTAAGAAAATTAAAAATACACTATAGAGTGAATACTTGCAAGTAATGAATCTGATAAAATACTTATATTCAGAATATATAAATAACTCATAAAAATCAATCAGATGAAAAGAAGCAACATATTTTTTTAAATGAGCAGAAGATTTAATCACATGCTTTATCAAAAAAGTTATATGGATTAAATATTTATGCAAAAGCAATAGTCATTAGGGAATGTTGATTAAGCCCCAATGATATACCATTATATGCCTAATAAAATTGTGTTAATTCTAGTTAATAACAACCACAGAAAACCACATGGGAGTGAAGATGTAGAATAATTAGAGTTCTCATACACCTAAAGTAGTACAACCATTTTGGGTAAGGGATAAGGTAACTGTTTGGCGTGTTGTAAAAGTGAAACCTATGATTAGCATTAGACTGGCATTACATTACTAGGTGTTTACTTAAGAGAGATGAAAAACTGTCCACAGAAAGAT
This sequence comes from Murina feae, assembly GCA_004026665.1. Taxonomy (NCBI): domain Eukaryota; kingdom Metazoa; phylum Chordata; class Mammalia; order Chiroptera; family Vespertilionidae; genus Murina; species Murina feae. The sequence goes on from PVJC01007179.1 coordinate 4,262, forward strand.
TGTTGTACAAAATTTCATAAATAATTTATTTGTAATAATTATAGTAAAAAACTTTAACAACATAATATTTTTCAAGTGGCAAATTAACAAAACATGGCGAACTGATTAACAAAATGTTTAATCAACATTTTTATGATGAAATATTAATTTAAAAAAATTTTACATGCAGCAACATGGATCAACCTCAAAATAGTTAAGCTGAGTGAAACAAACCAGACGCTCTCTCCTACACAAAGATATGGCATAGTAATGATTCCAATATATACATCCTTAAATGCAAACTAATCTAGAATGATATAGGGTAGAAAGAACTGTGGTTATCTGAGGCAGAGAGGGGATGCCTAAGGGGGTGGACATAGAGGTGAAGAGTGGCAGGATGGATAGAGGAATTACAAATGAGCATGGGGAAGCTCTCAGAGGTCATGGATAGCTCCCTTATCTTCATTGTGGTGATGGCTTCATGTTTATTTACACAGTAAATTTACAAAATTGTGCACTTTCGGTATATACATGTCAACTCTACTTCAATAAAGCTATTAAAGCTATCTAAACAATCTGCATTTATTATATGGCAAGTAGAGCAGGGTATGCCAGATGACTGCAGGAATAAAGTGTCACTTATATATGTACTAGGGGCTCGATGCATGAAGATTCATGCGAGGATGGGCCTTCCTTCCCTTGGCTGCCAGCACCACTTTTGGTCTGGCCCGAAGCTGCCTTTCTGCCTTCTCACGCTGCCCAGAGGCCCTAAGGGGCTGGGGTGGTGCGGAACACCTGTGTTGTCGCCTAGAGACAACATAAGCATCCCACCTCTGGCAACTCTGCATGGCTGCATATGCAAATTAACCAGCCATCTTTGTTGGATAAATTTGCATAGTCACTCCTGATTGGCTGGTGGGTATCATGAAGGTACGGTCAATTTGCATTTTCTCTTTTATTAGTGTAGATTAGCCCTAGGTTTTTCCTGTTCTGTGAAATACCAGCTCTGTGTTTGACTCTGGCTGGCTCTAGGACCAATGTGCAGTTTCCCCTTAGGACTATAATGCCCTGAATATTTTTTCCAGGATTACTGAGGTATAACTGAAAAAAAAAATTATATATACTTAAAGGGTACCACATCATGACTTGATCTACATATACAACATGAAATTATATAATATAAAGTTATTTAGCATATCCATTACCTCACATAAGCTACCTTTTGAGTGTAGTGTGAAGGCACTAAATTTTGATTTTCTGTGTTGAGGTGAGAGACAGGAGGGGAACAACACCATCTTCTGTATTCATGCATCCTTTTAACTTATCTCTGGTTTCTAGAATCAGATACAGTTTTGGGTTTTGGAAGTTTGATTTGTTTTTCTTGGATATTTCTTGTATAAGTTCTTACAAGCTTCAAAATATTTTTATATTTGTTGTATTTATACAAATCCTAAATGCTTTGCTTTTTATAATGTCAATAATGCTATGCTGTTATAAACTGATTTCCTAACTAGATTTATGTGTTTTGGTGTGTGTGTGTGTGTATGTGTGTGTAAAACACTAGATTCATATATGTGATTCTGGTGTGACTCTGGTGTTACTTCTGGTGTAAGAACAGGAGAGATATTTTGGCATAATCTAAAAATTTCAATGCTAATGTCAAATCGCCTAATATATGAGATGATTCCCATCTTGATAATAGAGGAGAGTTTTCTTGCCTTAGAAATCTTTTCATTTCTTCTGTGTATGTGTGTGTGAGAGACAGTGTGTAAAAGATGATAATCCCCAGACGCTGTTATAGAAGTAAAGATTAAAACTAAGAGCAGAATTGAGAGAGAGAGAGAGCAGGAAATTTGTGAACCAGCAATCTGGGAAAAGAGAGAAAAATACTAAATCATGGAACTCTGACCTCAGAATCTTAAGCTCTAGACTTGACCCTGCCACATACTAAATATAAATTTGGGAAAATTATCAAATCTGAAACTCAATTTTTCTTCTTTAAATTGGCAATGATAATTTAGTACTTATGAGATAAGGCAATGACTTTCAAATGTTTTCCTTATGCCCTACTGTAATAGGTGCATTGCATTAAGAACAAAGTCACCTATGTGCCCACATGTGAGTACATAAAAACGTGTGTGCATGCACACACACACAAACACACACACACAAGAAATTCACACAAAAGTTACACAGAATAATCCTTAATATTTATAAAAGTGATGTACCTCACTCAGGCACAGGCAGAGCTGTAGACCAGTGAAGGCTACACACCCAGCAGAGACAAAGCATTGAGCCAGTGAGTGCTCTGCCATCAGCATAGACACACCCTACCCCCAGCACAGACAGAAATGTCATGTGGTGCATGCCCTACCCACAGTTCAGGTCAGAGCTGCTGGCTTTCCCTGGTGTGCCAAACCACAGGTCACAGGTCCATGTTGCAAGTGCACTGCCAGAAGGACTAGTGCATTATCCTGTCTTAGGGATTGGAACAGCACAGTGAACTGCATTCCAGAGGGCTCTGGGCCCCATAGAGAGTCTCACACTAGGGGTACTGTGCACCTGCCCCCCCCACCAACCCAAGAAATGGATAATTGAGTGACCAGAATGTGGGAAAATGGGGTACAACTCAGAACAGAGACAATAATGGTGTGAAACTCAAGAAAGACACAGCCCTCAGGGCTGGATAGTCCAGAACCATTGGACTGTGAGGGGCCTCAACCCCTTAGACCCTAAAAAAGCATTCAGAATAAGGGTCATATAATTTTTAAACAGATGAATGAGAAAATCAACAACCTATGTAAGAATCAGGAAAAAATCAAGAGTGATATAGCTACAATAAAACCAACATGGAAGCTTTCAACAGCAGACTAGGAGAAGCAAAGGACAGAATTAAAGAATTAGAAGACAGGGAAGCAAAACACCACCAATCTGAGCTGCAACTGGAGAAAAAAATCAGAAGGCAGAAGGAGAGCCTGAGGGAACTTTGGAACAATATAAAACAAAGCAACATACATATAATAGGGATTCCAGAAAGACAAGAAGATGATCAAGGGTTAGACAATCTATTTGAAGAAATAATGTCAGACAACTTCCCTGATTAGGAAAAGAAAAAAATTACACAAGTACAGAGAGTTCCAAATAAGATGAACTCTAAAAAACCCACACTAAGATAATGGCAAAGAGAGAATCTTAAAGCCTACAAGAGAGAGTCAAAAAGTTACCTACAAGGGATCTTCCATTAGATTATCAAATTATTTATCAACAGAAACACACAGGCCAGGAAGGAATGGAAAGAAACATACAAAGTGATGCAAAGCATGGGACTGAATCCAACAATACTCTATCCAGCAATATTATCATTCAAAATTGAAGGGGAAATCAGGAGCTTCAGAGACAAAAAAAGGCTAAGGGAGGTTTTATCATTACCAAGCCAGCAATGCAAGAAATGCTATAAGGACTGTCATAAAAAGAAGAAGAAAAAGGAGAAAGAAGAAGAAGAAGAAGAAGAAGAAGAAGAAGAAGAAGAAGAAGAAGAAGAAGAAGAAGAAGAAAGGAGAAGGAGAAGAAGAAGAAGAAGAAGAAGAAGAAGAAGAAGAAGAAGAAGAAGAAGAAGAAGAAAGGAGAAGGAGAAGAAGAAGAAGAAGAAGAAGAAGAAGAAGAAGAAGAAGAAGAAGAAGAAGAAGAAGGAGGAGGAGGAGGAGGAGGAGGAGGAGGAGGAGGAGAAAGAGAAAGGAAACAGGTGCCAAAAATAAAAATGTCTACAAACAAGTACCTTTCAATAATAACTTTAAACATAAATGGAATAAATGCTGAAATCAAAAGGCATCCAGTGGCTGAATGGACAAGAAAACATGACCTATATATATGTTGTCTACAAGAGAGCCACTTAAGAACAAGAGACTCACACAGACTGAAAGTGAAGGGATGGATAAATATATTTCAGGCAAATGGAAATGAAATAAAATCTGGGGTAGCAATAATTATATCTGACAAAATAGACCTCAAAATGAAGGTCATAACAAGATATAAAGAAAGCCACTTCAAAATACTAAAGAGGTCAATAGAATGAGAGGATACAACTCTGGTAAACATATAGCACCCAATACAGGACCACCCAAATACATAAAAACATAAAATAAAAATTCTGGAAGATATCAAGGGAAAGATCTGCAACAATATGATCATAGTAGGGAACTTTAATCAACCACTGACATCACTGCTTAAGTCCTATAAACAAAAAATCAATAAAGAAACAGCAATCCTAAATAACTCACTAACCAGATGAACTTAATTGAGATCTTCAGAACATTTCACCCCAAAACTACAGGATATACATTATTTTTAAGTGCACATGGAAGATTTTCAAAGATAGACCACATATTAACACTTTGTAAGCGGGCATTTTCCCGCCACTGTGCGGTAGCATTTGAAACACTTTCCTTTGTGCAGGGAACATTACAAAACTTGCACATGCACCGCATTTCACTGCATAGTTTATGAGCAGCAAACACACAACAACGACGTAAAACATTTTTATTTTCACCAGTTCCAAGGTATGTTTTCTCATGTCCATTGACCGTCTCCCTGGTGGATCCGATTTTACTTGTTTCCTGCAAAAAATGTGCAAGACACAGGCAAAGTTTCTCCAAATTCAAGAAGATTGAAATCATATCTAGCATCTTCTCAGACCACAATGGCATAATATTAGAAATAACTACAATAAAAACAATAAAAAAAATCAAACACTTGGAGTGTTTAATGTTGAATGGCATTCTATTAAACAATGAGTGGTTACCAAAGAAAGCAAAGAAATTAAAATCATACTGGAAACAAATGACAATGAAAACACAACAATCCAAATGTATGGGCCACAGTGAAAGCACTCATAAGAGGGAAATTCATAGCTCTACAGGCCTACCTCAAAGAATAAGATAAAAGGGTAAGACATTATATAACTCTACAACTTAAAGGATTAGAAAGAGAGTAACAAGAAAAAACCAGAGTGAGCAGAAGGAATGAGATAATAAAGATCAGAGCAGAAATAAATGACATAGAGACAAAAAAAATCAATGAAACTGAGAGATGGATCTTTGAAAGGATAAACAAGGTAGATGAATCTCTAGCCAGGTTCACCAAGCAACAAAGAGAGAGGACCCAAATTATCAAAATAAGAAATTAAAGAGGTGAAATAACAACAGACCATACAAAAATATGAAGGATTGTAAAAAAAAAATACTATGAACAACTCTATTCCAACAAACTAAACAACCTATAGGAAATGGACATATTCCTAGAAAAATAAAACCTTCCAAAACTGAATCAAGAAGAATAAAAAAATCTCAACAAACCCATAACTAAGGAGAAAATTGAAGCAGTCATCAAAAAACTCCCAGCAAACAAAAGCCTGGGGCCAGAGGTCTTCACAGAGGAGTTTCACTAAACATTCAAAGAACTAAAACCTATCCTTCTCAGACTATTCCAAAAGTCAGATCCAGCATTACATTAAAAAAATCATACACCATGACTCACTGGGATTTATTCCAGGCATACCAGGATGGTACAATATCCACAAATGGATAAATGTGATGCATCACATAAACAAATTGAGAAACAAAAATCACATAATCATATCAATAAATGCAGAAAAAACATTTAACAAAATCCAGCACCCTTTCTTGATAAAAACTCTCAGCAAAGTGGGAATAGAGGAACCATATCTCAACATAATAAAAGCCTTATATGACAAACCTACAGCCAACATTATATTCAATGGGCAAAAACTAACACCATTTCCTCTAAGAACAGGAACAAGATAGGGATGCCCATGATCACCACACCTCTTCTACATAGTTCTGGAAGTGCTAACCATAGAAATTAGACAAGAAGAAGAAATAAAAGATACCCAAATTGGAAAAGAAGATATAAAACTGTCATTTTTGCAAGTGTTATGACACTGTACGAAGAAAACCCTAAGAATTTATCAAAAAACTACTAGAACTAATAAATGAATTTGGCAATGTAGTAGGATACAAAATCAATATCCAGAAGTCTATGGCTTTTTTATATACCAACTACTAGCTTGATGCATGAAATTTGTGCACATTAAAAGGGAATTAATGAGCAGAAATATTTTAATATTGCTATTTGCCTTTTATAATAGAAGTGTGAGAGATGAAAGGGAATTAGTAAAATGTATATGGAAATAATATATAAATTCACTAACAAATGAACAGTAATAAAATGATATAACAACAGAGGCATGATATAAAAACAATAAAACCATGATATGTAAACAACAAAAATGATATAAAAACAACAGTAATGAAAACAATGACTGATAAAGTGATTAAACTTATTCTAATATCTCCCTGTACACCACATGAAGTGTAAAAACAATTTCAAAGTGCTTGACTAATTTCCCATGTAATGAAGTATTTAGAACTTTAACTTTAACATCACATGCTCTTCAAACTTGAGAGAAAGTAACAAAAAACTGACCATGTGCAAAAACAAGTTCAGGTAGGAATATTCCTACTCTGTCTAGACTTTGTGCTTGTGATTTATTAATAGTCATCGCAAATGCTGGCATCACAGGAAACTGTCCTTGAATCAATTTAAATGGGAGGCCAGTGTCAGATGGTGACAAATTAATTCTTGGAATCAGAACAACCTTTCCCTCTACAGATCCCTTTAATACTTCAACTTTGATAATGTTAGTTCATAATGTTTTGATAATGAATCTGGTACCATTACAAAGACCCCATTTACTATTAAGATTTCTCAGTAGCATGATGATTGTACCCACTTTCAATTTAATTTATGACATGGAATTCCCAAAGGAGTAATTCTATTAAAAAATTTGATGGGAAAATTTTCCTTTTCAGCATCATCTGTTCAATCAATGGAATCACCACTCAAATATGTGTGAAAATCTCCATCAAGTATATCAAAAATTTCTTCATTTAATGTTTGAATATGCTTATTTTTTGGACAAAGAATTGCACATTTAGATATATTTTTAATATTATCTATAGATATACTATTTCCAAAGGTAGCTTCAATAATAGATCTGTTATAAATAATTTCACAGGGGATTTCAGTAATACCCATTCCTAAATGAAAACTGCTATCAAGTTTGCCATCTCCAAGTTTTACTAACCATTCACTATAAGCAGAATCCTCTGATCTCATATTTGTTATAAGAGACAACTTTCTGAAACATCCCCAAACATTACAGTACTTTAAAATCATTTGTACTATGGCTGATTGCATAGCATGTGGTACAATACTGAGACATTGTGGAAAATCCCCTCCAAGAAAAACTTTCCCACCAAATACAACATTCAAATTCATAACTTACCTTAGTAATCTGTCTATGGCATTTATAACATGACTGGATGCCATGTTACATTCATCAATAATGAGAAGTTGGGCCTTTTTAATAGTTTTAGCAACTTTACTGTTTATATCGAGTCTAGAAATTGAAGTTTCATTTAATGAAATTGGAATTTATATTGGGAGTGAAAGTTCCTTCCACCGAGAAGTAAATTTGCAGCAATTCCTGTAGACTCTGTGGGTAAAACAGTACCACCACAACTCTAATATAATGTATTATAAAACTTTATACAGATATGCAGGTGAATAAGATTCCTAGCTGGCAGGCCCTGACAGCAAACTGGCCTCTTGTTGATTCTGTGAGGAATGGGGCTCAGTCCTCCCTCCTGTTAGGGTCCGGGGTGGAGGTGAATGGGGTTCCTGGCTGACAGAACACTGACAGCAAGCTATCCAACAGTGGATTCTGTGAGGATTGAGGTTCCTTCTTCCCTACTGTCAGGATCTGGTTTGAAGGCTGGCCACGCCCCCTGTTGGGTCAGACCCAGAGTTCTACCACCTCAGCAACCCAGAACTGACTGCTTACTAGGCACTCCTGGTGCTCTGAGGGTGGGTTCTTCCCTCAGGCCTCACAGGAAACAGCTCTGGGAGGGCACAGTCCTTGGCAAGGTGACCCAGGACTCAGTGTGTCCATGCTCTGAGGGCGGGTTCCTGCCTGAAACCTCACTCTCCCAGGAAACAGCTCGGGAAGGGCTCAGCTGTTGCCAAGACAACCCCTGCAGGACTGATTTCCTTCTGGTTAGTCAAGCCTAGGACATGATGGGTTACATCCAGGGTTTTTATATAAATAGATAATAAACTCACAGAAAGAGAAACTAAAAAACAATCCCATTTACCATTGCAACAACCAAAAACTAAGATACCTAGGAATAAATAAATTTAACCAAGGCTGTAAGAGCCCTGTACTCAGAAAATTATAGGGTTCTGATAAAAGAGATAGAAGAAGACATAAACAAATGGAAGAACATACCATGTTCATGGATTTTGTAAAATTAACATTATTAAAATGTCCTTACTACCCAAAGCAATCTATGGATTCAATGCAATGCCCATTAAAATACCAATGGTATACTTCAAAGACCTAGAAAAAACTCTCTAAAAATTCATTTGGAATAAAATTCACCCCAAATAGCTGCAGAAATCTTGAGAAAGAAGAAAAAATTGGAGGGATCACAATATCAGATACCGAGCTATACTATAAAGCCACTGTTCTCAAAACTGCCTAGTATTGGCACAAGAACAGACATATAGACCAATGGGACCAAGCTGGGAATCAAGAAATAGACCCAAGCCATTATGCTCAATTAATATTTCAAAAAGGAGGCAAGACATTCTATGGAGTCAAGACAGTCTCTTCAATAAATAGAGTTGCAAACACTGGACAGATACATGCAAAAAAAATGAAATTAGAACACAAACTTATACCATACACAAAAATAAACTAAAAATGGTTAAAGGACTTAAGCATAAGATGGGAAACCATAAAAATCTTAGAAGAAGCCATGGGCAGCAAAATAGTAGACATTTGTCATAGAAATATCTTTACTGCTGCAGCTCCTAGGGCAATGTAAAGTAATGAGAAAATAGACAAATGGGACTACATAAAAATAAAAAGCTTCTGCACAGCAAAAGAAACTATCAACAAAACAACAAGAAAGCCCACTGCATGGGAGAACATATTTACCAATGTTATCTCTGATAAGCATTTAATTTCCACAACTTATAGGGAGCTCATACAACTTAACAAAAGGAATATAAACAATCCAATAAAAATGGGTAAAGGACCTAATTACACATTTTTTGAAAGAGGACATACAGAAGGCCAAGAGACATATGAAAACATGCTCAAAGTCACTAATCATTCAAGAGATGCAAATCAAAACGATAATGTGGTAACATCTCACAACTGTCAGAATGGCTACCATCAACAAATCAACAAATGACAAGTGCTGGCAAGGATGCAGAGAAAAAGAATCTCTCCTGCACTGCTGGTGGGAATGCAGACTGGTGCAGCCACTGTGGAGAACAGTATTATGTTTCCTCAAAAAATTAAAAATGGAACTCCCATTTGACCCAGTGATCTCATTTCTAGGAATATATCCCAAGAAACTAGAAACACCAATCAGAAAGGATATATGCACCCCTACGTTCATAGATGCACAATTTACCATAGCTAAGATTTGGAAACAGCCTAAGTGTGTATTAGCAGATGAGTGAATTATGTAATGGTGATATACTGTATGTACCCAATGGAATACTACTCCGCTGTAAAAAAGAGGGAATTCTTACCATTTGCAACAGCATGGATGGAACTGGAGAACATTATGCTAAGCAAAATAAGCCAGTCAGAGAAAAATAAATATCACAGATCTCACTCATTAGTGGAATATAATGAACAATATAAACTGATGTGCAAAAATAGAACCAGAGTCATTGAAGCATTCAACAGATTGTACAAACTATGAAGACAGGTGAGGAATGAGGGGGAAGAGATCAACCAAAGGACTTGTATGCATGCATATGAATGAACATAACCAATGGACACAGACTTGGGGGGTGGCACGTGCTGGCGGGTGGGGGCAGCTGGGGAGAGGTCAATGGGTGAAAAAGTAGACTTATGAAATACTTTAAACAATAAAGAATTTTTAAAAATCGATTAATCTGTGAATAAGAAAAAAAGTACATTGGATATATTCTAAGGCATTCTATTGCCTGCCTCTAGTGACAATCAGAACTGTGAGCAGAGGTGTTTTTCTCGGGGGTCTTGTCTCCCGACTTGGCAGAATGAGCTCTACAGACCAGAAGATTTAAGCGAAAGTGTGGAAAGTTTATTACAAGGAGATTCAGACTCCCCTTAGAGGAGGGGAACCCAATAGTGAGCTGCCCATTAAAGCCTTATAGTCCAGAGGTATATATTTGCTACAAGCCTGCTCTTTGTCTACAGGTGTTGTCACCTGATTCATTCCCTCATTGTTTTTGCCCAGCAACGACATGAACTTGCCCAGCATAGGAACATGTGTTCTTTCTCTGTTCCTATGCTGAACATTCTCTGTTTCTTTTTTGAAGTTTCTTTATTGATTGAGTTATTGCATATGTGTCCTTATCCTCACATTACCCCCTCATCCTCCTCAAATGGACACAGACAACAGGGGGGTGGGGACTTTCTCTGTTTCTATGCGTTTTTACATCTTGTAACTACAGGCCCTCCCTTGTTTTCCCATGCCTCTCTCTTTGAGTCTAGAAACATTTTATTATTTCTGCTTGGTTGGTTCCTGTGGTGAGGCTGCTCAAACTTCAGTGTCTGCCCCTGCCTGTGCTCCACCTGCCTTTGTTTCCACTGGACCCTGCCCTGTCTGCCTGCATCTCAAGTTAACCCTCTCACTAGTTAAATGGCTTTTTTGCTAAATGTTGGCATTTTATTGCCAACCATGCAATCTTGATACACTGATGTTACTGGGGAGATGAGGAAACCTTGGTTCTTGTCTTCTTGAGGGAAATATTTCAACAACAAAAAAATAGTGTAGGAAAGCAAGCAAGGATTTCTGACCTCAGAAAAATATATATCTAGGAGAGTGAACCAAGGAGGGCATGGAAGAAGCAACGGGAGAGCCTAGGTTGGGTGCCTTAGCTCACCGGGAAGTCAGAGAATGCGGGGCCTTGGGGACAGTTCAGGGGGTTAGTCCAGGACAAGCTGCTGCTGCTCATTTCCCCCCTGGTTGCGAATGTCAAGGGGTGCCTTGGATATTACAGGACACAATACCTGTGGAGAAGAGAGGAGAGGGAGAGGGGATTGGCACAGGCATGCTCCCTGGAGGGAGAGCCCTGGGGTTTTAAAGGCTGGGAGTTTAGGAGAGGTCTTAGGCGAGAATCAATAAAATATTCCTCAGCTTTACACTAATGTGCTAAAATCAGATTTAGTCTCTTGATTTCTCTGGTCTTTGGTGTGGTTGACAAATGGCACTTAATTAGATTTCTGTTGTCTGTCTCCCTGAGTAGGGTGACTTAAGCTGTTTACCCTCTACTTGCGGGGAAGGAGTGCAAACCATTTACTCTTGTGTCCTTGTCTCAGGGAAAGTAGGACTTAGTAGGTGACCACAATCTGCTGTGTTTTTTTTAAAAAATGACATTATTTTTCTGTGCTTTGATTCATTTGGAAGAGAAATTTCAAATATTCTATGTAATATATGAAAATGCTGAACTTGAATTCAATAGGATAACACTGCCATATATATATATATATATATATATATATATATATATATATATATATATATATTTATTTATTTATTTTCTCACTACCAACCCTAATATTGTGTTTATACTATGCAGTAGTGACTCAGAAAGCAATACCACTATTGTAAACTGCTCAGATAGTGCCAAATATTCTTGCTCTCCCATCCCTGCTTCAAAATGGCATGTCTTTCAGCTGTTCAATTTCCAGCTGCCAAAAATCAATGAGTTTGCATCTGCTGGTTCTATTTTCTTGTTCTAAATCAATTCACTGCCAATTTCATACAACAAAAATTACCAATATGATATTACTCTTGGTAACAGTCATAAAAAATACATTTATCAGAGGCATAAAGCATCTAAAATCATGTTTTGATATTTGTATTTTTTAAATAGGTGAGAAAGTAAACAGAATTTTTGTAATCTAATAAAGAAATCTCAGATATATATGTATAACACTTGAAGTTTGTTTTATGGAAGTAAAACAAAGTTCTAAGTTATTACTGTCCAAGCAGAAGTATCAATATCAACTCAAAGTTTTGTAATATTTTTTTGAAATTTTCTTGCAACTCAGCTAGTTTCATCGTATAGAGAAATGAAAATCAGAGAAAATTCTGTGACTGAAAATTTTCAAACAGTACTTTAAATTTCTACTGTTGAACAGAAATATTTTCACAAGCCTTTATCTTCACAGAAGCCAAGTACTGTTTTTTTTTTTTATTTATAACACTTTTTATAATTGTCAATTTTTAAGATGCCTATTCACAAGCCTTTATCTTCACAGAAGCCAAGTACTGCTTTTTTTTTTATTTATAACACTTTTTATAATTGTCAATTTTTAAGATGCCTAAAATTTTCACATTAAAATTGAAATTGACCATAAGTAAATTGATGGATGGAATAAAGCAAATAGATACAAGAGAAAATATATATGTGTATTTTTTAATCTTTTTTTGTAAACCATGGAAAAAGACTGAAATTTTTAACTAAATTTTAGGCAAATACAAAAGTAAATCCAATGTAAGTTTATAAATTAATGCACTTTACTGGGATATTATTACTAGTCTATTTCAACTATTATTTCTCCCAACATGTAAGGCTTATATTAGCTATACTCTCCTGGCCTGACAGTTGAATAGGATAAAAACTAAGAGTAAAAAACATTTAGAAAGAGGAATAGCAATTTTTACACACAAACATAAATTCTCATTAAGCTGTTGCCCCGTTCTTTCCTCAAACTCTTTGTGCTACTTATGCAATAGGTATCAACTACTTTAGCTTATGCAATAGGTATTAACTACTATCATCTTGATACCTCTCCTGGGCAAGACAGAACACCTTATTTGGAGGAAATAATTTAGACATATAAAGTTTTCTATTTGCATTAGTAGGAAGAGACCTAGCTAGACGCCAGGAAGTTTGCATTTCCCTTTGAAAGGCTTTGCTTATTCTGATTTTCAGGGTAATAAACCTGAGAATGTCCTGTGTAAGAGGTCTGATTAGTCCAGCATATAGATCAAGCAGCCCTGAACTTGCCTCAATATGCTGAACAATAGATACCTCAGTAGTTCAGTGATTCATGATCTATTCTAATTAATAATTGCAAACTCAATCTATTGGTCAAGTCACAATAAGGTGTGTTCAGGAAAATTAATTTATCAGAAAAAGCTATAGCTAATGCTTGCAAATAACACTGGAAAAGTTAAGAGAAATTTTAAATGCCAAGGTTTTAAAATTGGACTTATTGCTCTACTTTCTGTTTACAGCTGACCATAGGGAACTGTATAAAGATTATATTCAGTCTATATGTTGTCCTTTAAGGTATAAATTTCAGTTTTATTCATGTTGTAGTAACATATCTAAGTAAATAAATTTGACATGTTAAACATTTATAAAATGTTTTAATTTTTCTTTTCAAAAGGAATCTTTTTTATTTCCTCACACAGTTCAGTTTTTCACCTGAACAGCCTTTTCCTCCATATTGTTGTTGCCTACAATGATTATACCAAGTTTTAATACCCTGAATATAACGTCTCTATAACAATGTATATCCAGAAAATGGCCACAAAATAACCCACCACCAGTGCGCTCCAACATGTCAAACTGCAATTATCTGCTTAGTTGTATTTCCCATGCGAGTTCCCTTTTACTTTGAGTGCAGGACTGCATGGCTATTTACTGCTGTCAAATGGTGTATTTTTGGAAATGTCATCAATTCTAGTACTGCTGGCAGCCAATAGTTGGCCAGATTTCCTTGTGAAATCTGACCACTTGTTTTTATAATATTTTGCAGCAGTCTAATAACTTTTCAATCAAATAGATTCTGAATCAGATGGACAATTCCCAGCTAGTAAGGTTGTTATTAATATATTGTTATATTCTTTAATCGTCAAAACACCTGGGATACACGCTCAGTTGATCAAGCACTTGGGAACAAAAAGAGGGAAGGCAATCAATCAAACACAAGAAACTCATGAAAAGTTGTATGATTTTTCTAAAGAAAAGAATAAAACAATTTAAATTATAATAGAGTTATCATTGAGTAAATTGGGAATCAATGAAGTGAAGTGAATTTTAGAAAAGTTAACTATATTGAGAGTTTCTGACTCAGAGTCATAAATTCCTTGGATCAAGTCCTTAAAGTAATTTAATGCCAATGTTGGTGGGCATAGTTTCCCCAGATGTAAAGTAGAGGAAATACTATTACCCTAACTGCACAGAAACCTTATTTTCTTTAATCTGGCCTTTTGTTTTGATTTTTCCCCCCTTTGACTCAAAATGGCCTCAACCCACTACTCACCATCTCCTTCTCTCTTGCTTGGTGATTAAGCCCTCAGGTCAGTGAGGTTCTGGTTAACAGAGTCCTGGGTCTATTGACTACTGAGACAGTTTTCAGTCAAACTAAACATAATGTCTTGGTCTCAGTTATGTTTTAGCTCTGGACTCAGGAAAGCAGAATAATATCATAGAACAAATCCTTGCAAATTGGACGGAACAACCCCCTACCCTAGTACCAACCAAACTGTAGAGACCTAGAGACCATGATCCTAAATCCATTAGGCACCATGACTAATGTGTGTTTTATTTGTTTGCTTCTTTTTTCCCCTATATAATCTATCCACTAAAGCCATCAGGGGACAGGTCTTTGAGCATGAGCTACCTGTGACTCCAGGCATGGTGCCGTCTCCTTAATAAACCCTTATTTTTGTGGCTGCAAACTTCTGTTTCTGTCTTATTAGGCAAGCAAATGGACCCCTTTGGTAAGGTAACACTAATCCAAACAGGGGTTAGATAGGCTAAGTGAGAAAATTCGTTGATTATTAATTGTAGCTCTTTCTTTTTTTTCTTCTGAATTCAAGGCTTCTTTGAACTCTCTTTAAAGTTCTTTTAAGAATATATATTTTAAGAACATGAATTTTACATATATCAGAACATATTCTATTTTTATAATCATTTAATTCTTCCCCTCTGGTGGAGAATTATTGGAATGTTTTACAAAAATATTTCATAGTCATAAAATAGAATTGTAATGCAAGTTTTGCCCCACCAGCAACATTTCTCTAATTAATGCCACTTCTTTCGGTTATTTACAGAATCTGGCACCATGGTAAGAGATAAACAAAACAGTGTTATTTCATGAGATTAATGTTGTCTTAATGTGATAAATAAAACAATAGATACATGAAGCTCAAATCTTAGATCACATGATAAAAAGTAAAAGTAGAATGAAACAAATTATACAGCAAATATATGCACCAGTCCTATGAGGAGAGGGAAACTGTGCCTATGGAAGTCTTCTCAAATGAGATAAAGCTGATTCAGTCCTTAGAGGATGCATATCAGTTTAGAGGAACACAAAATGACCTGGAATTCCAGGCTGAAAGAAGAGCACATATGAATCAGTGGAGTTGAAGAGCCTCAAATACACAGAAAACTACAAATTGTCTAGGATTGCTGAAGTATAGAGTACGAAGAAAGGTTTGAAGGATAAGATCCTATGAAACCTAAATAGTATGTCTTCCTAAGGATTTTGGATTTTTTTTTCTAGAAATACAACAATGCTGAAATATATAGTAAAGGGGGGAAAAGGAGAGGAGAGGAGTGGAGAGGAGAGGTGAGGTGAGGAAAGATAAGAGGAGAGGAGAGGAGAGGAGAGGAGAGGAGAGGAGAGGGAGAAAAACATCTATGTGAAAGAGATACATTAATCTAATTGGTTGGTTGTCTCCCATACACACCCCAGCCAGGGATGGAGCCAGCAAGCTAGGAATTTCCCAGACCAGGAATCAAACCCCCAACCTTCTTGTATACAGGGCAACACTCCAACCAACTGGACCATACTCGCAAGGACAATGTTGAAAGGTTTTAAGACAGTTGTGGCTTGATATGACTTGAGATTTTAAAATATTATTTGATAGTAGTGTGACAGATGGGTTTATTAATGAGGACATAAATGGAAGCAGAGAGAGCATTTAAAGGAAGTCAGGTAAGAGTCTGGTATATCTTTGTAGCAGAGATGATGGGAAAGAGATAGCAGAGTTTGGAGCTAGATGTGAGGTAAATTGGAAGATTTTAAGAATTAATTCAATGCGAATAAGGAGAATGTCATGGAGTAGGCTTCCCTGGAAACAGATCTTGTGGCAAAGTTTATACTGGGTTGTTCCAGGAATCAGTCCTCTGCAGGAAAGGGCAGAAGCAGTTGGGTTATGGATGTAGATGCAACAAAGGACATCAGATACACAGGGAGCTGTGAAGCTAGAATGGAAGTTCAGAACTGTCCAGAATTGAGCATGGACCAGTCATTGAGCTTGACCTTGGATGTGTTCTTGAATAAACTCAGGGCAATGAGGTTGGGGTCTCAAGTGCAAAGTATTAGTACCTGGAGAGTTAATGTGTTAGGATTGGGAGATATGGGCAATGTATGACTTTATTCAGGGTAGAGAAGGAAAAGAAAAGGGAGAGGCTAATTTTTTTCTGAGCTATATAATTAAGGTGATATAAGTGCAATCTGGGGACAATTTCCTAAAAATATATGTTTCTATCAATTACATTAGTTATCATATATTACTATTCAGGCTCTTTTTGAGAATCACTTGGAGCAACAAAAACCTTTGTGTGTGTGTGATTGTCCTCAAAGAAATGGAAAACACCAATAAGATCATCTTATGCCAAGTTATTGAAAGTCTGTCCTCATTGGAATCATCAGAAATAGCCAAACTCAAAAAACTTGAATATTAGATGACTTCGGTTATTTTGTCTTTATTCCTAAGAATGTTCAGTCAAGCATTTAAACAAAGCATTTCAAATTTTAATATTAAAAGAGATATGATCTTATCCTAAAAGGGATGAGAACAAATTAACAGTTAAGCAAATAGATTTTGTTAAGAATGAATAAAGTTTATTGTATATAGCATTATTAACCTTAATGTTTAAGTATTTTTGCTAAAATGTCTTTAATTTATAAAAAATGTCTGTCTCCATGTAAAATTTATAGTTGCTATCTAAAATTTTAAATGTACTTTCAATGGATAAATTTTCAGCTATATTATCTCAAATGAGCTTTAAATACATTTAAATCTAAATCTGAATAAAGAGAATGTCATGGGGGAGTGCAGCTGGTACACACTATATTTCCTCTACTTACAGCAAGTAAGCCATTTCTTATGTATATAGATAAATTTTAACAGTTTTATGTATAGTTGTTTTACACACAACTATGAAATCTTGACAGGATCCATAAAGAAGCATATATCACATTTTTTAATCTACAGATTTAGATCATTCAATTTATAAAAAATATTCACCATGTATTACCTAATATTTCAGCCCTTTTTCACTGTAAAATTTACCAACTAAATTAGATTAGCTTTCTGCTTTATCCTTTTCTCCTTCGATTTCCAATACATGTTTCTTCTAAGTACTGAATTCTAAGATAGGTGGAGTGAAGGAAGGAAGGGAGAGAGGAAAGGAGAAAGTCATCTTCAGGTAGCAAAAGTATTTATGGAACTTAAGAATCTACAGTTCTTTTAAGAAATCCAAATCTAAGAACCCTCTGGGAAGTCTGTGTTTTTCTAGGAGTACATATATTCCAGTATGTAGTGTTCTGTGGGAAAGTCTGTGGCTATTTAACCTCACTTAGTTTGTATATTATTACCTTCTTGCGGTCACTAACTACAAGTATACTTAAATAACATACTTAGATTAAAGGTAAAAGTTACTCATTTTTTCTTAATAATTATCAGTACATTTCACGTTATCATATACCCATTTGTTTAAATTATTTATGGATTATTTCTCTTCATTAAAATGTAAGCTACCTGAGTGCAGCTGGTACACACTATATTTCCTCTACTTATAAACAAATAAGCCATTTCTTAGGCATGTAGATAAATTTTAACAGTATTATGTGTAGTTGTTTTAGACACAACTATGGAAATCTTGGCAGGATCCATAAAGAGGTGTATATCACATTTTTTAATATAAAACAATTAAATATTTTTCTTTGGCATGCAAAAGTGACAATTTTGCTCTGGTTGGCTTGGCTCAGTGGATACAGTGTCAGCCTTCAGACTGAAGGGTCCCAGTTTTGATTCTGACCAAGGACAAATGCCTAGGTTGTGGGCTCCATCCCCGGTGGGGAGCGTGCGGGAGGCAGCCAATCAATGATTCTCTCATCATTACTGTTTCTCTCTCTCTCCCTTCCTTTCTAAAATCAATAAAGAAATATATTTTTTTAAAAGTGACAATTTTGCCCTAACCAGTTTGGCTCAGTGGATAGAGCATCGGCCTGTGGACTCAAGAGTCCCGGGTTCGATTCCAGGCAAGGGCATGCACCTTGGTTGCAGGCGCATTCCCAGTGGGGAGTGTGCAGGAGGCAGCTGGTCAATGTTTCTCTCTCATCGATATTTTCAACTCTCTATCCCACTCCCTTCCTCTCTGTAAAAAAAATCAATAAAATGTATTTTTAAAAAGTGACTATTTTTTTCTGAAGTATTTTATGTATATTATTGAGACATAATATAACATAATTATTGAGACTTAATAATATTAGAGGCCTGGTGCATGGACTTGTGCACTGATGGGGTCCTTCAAACTGGCCTGTGCCCTTTTGCCATCCAGGACCCCTTGGGAGATGGAGAGCCAGTTTCAGCCCAATCCCACAGCCCAGGCCAAGGGACCCCAATGGGGCACAAATTCGTGCAGCAAGACTCTCGAGATAATAACGTGATTTCTACCTTTTGTTCTGTTAATGTGGTGTACCACATGGATTGATTTTTGCATGGTGAAGCATCTTTGTATCCTAGGGATAAGTCCCACTTGGTCATGGTGTGCTATTCTTTTAATGTGTTAGTAAATTCAGTTTACTGGTATTTTGTTGAGAATTTCTGCATCTATATTCATCAGGAATATTGATATGATTTCAGGATAATGCTGGCTCATAATAAGAGCTTGGAAGTATGCCTTCCTCTTCATTTTTTAAAAAGAGTTTGAGAGGTATTATTATTCTCCCTTAAATGGTTAATAGAATCCATCTAGTCCTGATCTATTCTTTGTTGGAAGGTTATTGACTACTGATGCAGAATCCTTGCTAGTTATAGGTCTATCCAGATTTTCTTTTCTTCTGACTTAGTCTTAATTTGTTTTATATTTCTTTTTTTTAATTTAATTTTTTTTTTTTTTTTTGCACATTGGAGGTGTGGAAAAAGGAAAGGGGAAAAGGAAAGGAGTGAGCTTGCTCCAGGGAGCGAGAGCCAGTTGCACGGTTGTATATTTCTTTATTCTTTTTGACTTTTTGTTCCCCTGACTAGATAATTTCAGAAGACATATTCAGGTTTGCTTATTTTTTTTCAGCTTGATCACTTTTTTCTAAAACCCCTTTGATGAATTTTTCAATGCAGTTATTATATCCTTGAGATCCAAAATTTCTTTTTGGGCCTTTAAAAATATTTTCTATCTCTGTTGAAATTTTCATTTTCTTAATGCATTGTTTTTCTGAGCATGATGAACATCTTTATGATGATTGTCTTAAGTTATTTTTCAGGTAATTCTGACGCATAGTAATCCCTCCTTCAGAAAAACTGCTGTTTGAAACTGCTGTTTGAAGTACTCTATTATTCTTAGTTTCTCATTCTGTAGGGCAGCTCTGTTGTTTTTAGACTGCAAAATAACTTTGTGTTTAGCTTGAATAATAGAAAAGATAAACTTAATTGTTTAACCTTCAAGCTAGCCATCTAACTGATATGCTGATATTGATGCCAGGTGTCTGTATAGATATGATACTCAAGGTTACAGTTGTCTGTATAGATATGATATGTACTCAAGGTTACACGCTGTCTACAAAAATAACCTGCACAAAGAACTAGAAGGGTATGAAAAGGAAATACTCCCTCCTGTGCTTGTTCAGAATTTGACAGAGATAATCTGCTTTGAACCTGCGTGCAACAAAGATGACTCCTAACTAATTGGCTGATTAAGGTTTCTTGTCCAGCTCACTGATTTGCGACACAACAATTCATAGACCTCTGTTTATTTAAATTTAATTTCTAGCTATTTATTTAATTAGTTTGAGCCATGTTTCCCCATTTGTTTGTGTTTCTCCTAATTTTATCTTTGTATGTATACATTTGAAAAAACAACCATCTCTCCCAATCTTTACAGTCTTGATTCATAGGAAAATAACTTTGATGATCATAGTTTTCTGTGATGTGGCTCTGGTGGCCAAGGGCTTATAAATTTCCAATTTTATGAGTTTTTAAGGTTTCTCTTTTCAGAGGCCTGTAATCTCTTGCTCTCTCCAGAATCCACTTGTGGTGCTGGTTTTGTGAAGCAGCAGAAGGCCATGATATAGTGGTCCACCTCTCTTTTGTTTTCAGTAGCTTTCAGTATTCTGGGTGCCATCAGTATATCCAATATGAAAAGAATAAATAAATAAATAAATAAATAAATAAATAAATAAATAAATAAACAAACAAATAAATAAACAAACCAGTGCTTCGACAACCCCTGGAAACCTAGAATGTTAGATGTGAACTTCAGCTCTCTCCCTTTCTGAAGGGGAGCCAGGAGACCAGAGTTTTCTTAGGAACTCCATAGTGTTGCAGGGGGGGAGGGTTCAGGCAGGCATGTCCATTTGTCCATAGTAGTCCAAAGTTACCTTTGTTCTTAGTGCCTCCTAAGTTGGCACTTTCATTTCAGCTCTTAGATTTGGGAAAGATAAAAACCAGTCTCTTAGGCAGACTCTTCTCCTCCCTGGATGTAAAACTCACAAGCTAATCAATTTCTGTCTGCTCTAACAGTGTCCTCTGGAGCAGGAGCAAGCCATAAACAAACAAACCTTCTCTCTTTTGTTCTCATTAGCTCCCAGGCAACTAAAATATATTGGTCCCATCAGCATTCAGAGACAAAGGATACAAACCCATTTGAAAATGCAGCCTCTCACTCCCCCAAAAAGCCACAATGTTGGATGCATATTCGGACATTTTCTCTCCACAAGGAGCAGCTGGGGTTGTTGCTTTTTATTGCTTTGTGATCTGCGTGGGAGAATGGTGGGTGTAATACATGTTATTTCAAACTATCAGTTTTATTCTCTGCGTCCCCTAAATTCAGGCAAAACAGAAATATGGAGCTTAGACTCCCTCCTGCAAAGTCAAAACATTGTTCATATGGTCCAGTCTTCTTTCTTTTTCTTTTCCATAAGAATCTGAGAGTTGGGATTTTCTTCTTCATTGCCCTAGACAGTGTTGGGGGAGAGGGTATGGAGAATGGATGCCACACATTTTTTTATGGGCTTTGAAGAAGCTGGTTTCACACTCACCTAGGATACAGGAGCCTCATAACTGATTTTTGGATTTCACATAAAGGGAATTGGTCCATGTATTGCTAATTTAACATCTTAGTATTGTTGCCTGGCCAGCATGGCTCAATGGTTGAGTGTCTACCTATGAACTAGGAGGTCCTGGTTCAATTCCCAGTCAGGGCATATGCCTGGGTTGCAGGTTCGATCCCTCAGTGCAGGGTCTGCAGGAGGCAGTCAATCAATGATTCTCTCTCCTCATAGATGTTTTTATCTCTTTCTCCCTTCTCCTCTGAAAGCAATAAAAATAGATATTAAAAAATAATAAGACTCTCAAGATCTCTTTAAAAAATCTTAGTAGTGTAAATGGTGAACAAGGGAGTTTCTGGCCAGAGACAGTACTATTCACCCCCAGTTCTTATCTTGCTTGTAGGAACAAATTCAAATAAGAGACAACAAATAACAGCAAAGGCAGATGAGGATATATTTGTTGGAAAGCAATACACTCAGATAGGACCTGAGCAGGCAACTCCGCTGTCTGAAAATGAACTGAGTGCATAGGTATTTAGGAGTTAGAGGATTTACATCCATAGGCAGGAATGTCTCTAGGCAAAGAGCTAGTCACCCCTCCCTTTTGTCTCAAAAAAAAGTATCTTTAAGCTACCAGGCTCCTTCACCTAGGTGTTATGCCACCAGTCAGACCACATCCTGGCTCTGAATCTTCCCTGCTCACGTAGGGGCCTGCCATCTCCATTGTCTATTTTCAGTTCGTCTTATCTCACACCCATTTACTCCAAGCTCCAGCCTCTCCCTTCTGTCTGCCTACTCTAACAGTAGGTAAAGGGGTTCTGGGATTTCCTCTTCTACCACCTTGCTGACACCTCTCCCTTCAAAGTCACTATGTTTAATCTAACTATGCAGTTATAAACTTACTTCCTCTGGCTGTTGTATCAGTTTATTTAAAAAATTTAGAAACACAGAATTTTGCATATATAAGAATTTAATATTTACTCTGTAATCCCTTATAGTTTACAATTTTCAGAGAAAAGCAATGTATTTTTTCAACTTTATACCAGCGTATTAGCTAATCATTTTAAGGGCTTAAATAATTACTAAATGAATAGGTGAATGAATCTACACCTATCTACACCTATAAAAGAGTAACATGCAAATTGGTGTACTCTGCTATGCCCACTAGCCAATCAGAGTGATATGCAAATTAACCCAACAAAGATGGCGGTTAATTTGCATACACAGGCACAGAGTGAAGACTGAAGATGAAGACAGTGTAGAAGGAAACCAAGTGCTGCAGAAGGGAGCGAAGAGGTGCAGAAGGGAACGGAGCCAAGGCAGCAGAGACTGTGGAGAAGGGAGGAAGCGAGGTGGCAGAGATGGAAGAGAGCAAAGAGGTGGGCTTTGCTCCCTTCTCTGCTTTTCTCTGGCTCACGAAGCCCTATTCTTGCAGGAATATTCCTGCAACGGGCTTCTAGTAAATAAATAATTGAATCATGCATTTCTTTCAAATTTCTGCTCTATTTAGGTAAAAAAACAAAATGACTCCTCCCCATTCATCAACAATATCCCCAAACCTCTTCTTCACTTGTTTATATGTGTAGCTATGAAGATCCCACTTTACATTGTATTTTTAATTTCAAATTCCAATTGTTCATTGCTTGTCTAAAGCCAATTAATTAACCTTTTGTCCTGTAAGGTTTTAAGTTGAAAGTGCTATGCTGTTGGCCACTTGATATATAAGACAATTCTTCCTACCTATGACCCCACAACGAGAATTTTATGAATTCTGATCTTCCCAAAATCACCCAACCAGTGAGGCTTTCTTGACTTATTAACCTCTTTCTTTATGCATTATATTTCTAAATATTTATTTATTTACTTCGGTTCTCCTTGACTTTTAAAAACTAAACTATTTGAGAAGAGTTTTAGATTTACAGAAAAGTTGCAATTATAGTACGGAAAGTTGCCATGTGTTTTACACCTATTCTTTCCTATTATTAACATCTTACTATACATTTCTCACAATTAATTAACCAATATTGGTGATAAAAGATAATGATGAAGATGGTGATGAATATTTCATTTTATGAGAGTGAGTTATAAAGTTCTAGAAGAACTGTGGGTTGAGAGACATCATTGTGACCATCTTTGGAAAATGCAATGTGTCAATTCAATGTGAGGTATAAGCAGAAATCAATCTTATGGTTTTTCCTAATGCCCCTTTAAAACTGCTCTGTGAACTCATTCCTCCCTTGAATAAAATTTCATTTCAATCTCATGCTATTGTGGACTATATTTATCTTCATTTGGTGGCTCTCTCTGCAGGAGGATCATACACTCCTGTCCTGATGAACTCAGGTATAGCCTTAGATGTCTGACTTAAACAGTGTGATATACATCACTTCAAGACAGAACCTTTAACAGACAACATGATTTCACCATGTTTTCCTTTCCATTTGTCATGATAACAGGTAATGTTCCAGGGAGTGACCACTCCCTCAGTCTGGGTCTAGAGTGAACCATAATCACAGTCAGGCTATAATAGGTGTGGTCTAACACACTGCTTTAGGATGTAAGGGGAACATGGCATGTGTTACATAGTTCTGCTCTATTGGGCCTCATTAAAACACTGGGATTTTCTATGGGCTTTATTGACACTCCAAAACAGAAAGTCCTATTTTGACATCCCATTTCTACTGTCTCTCACAGTCTTCTTTCTCAAGAGTTTATATGTATGGAAATATTTTACAAAATTTAGACCTACAGGGTTGTTTTGAAAATCAATGTTAGTATATAGAAAGAAAAGTATTTGTATACATTCATGACCACGATAACATGTGACACTCAATAAATCACTTCATTTCTGTGTTTTTCTGGTAAGTGAAAATACCCTATTTTAAAGAGGTGCTAAGAAAGTATAAACTATGTACAGAATATATAAATTAACAAATTTTAGGGCACTGTTTTTGGCCTCTTTTATACAGACACAACTATTTTAAAAGATTTCTTTCATAGCTTCACTCAAAAGCTAAGGTTGCTTTTTTTTCTCTGCATTCTCACCAGCGGAGATTATTTGGTGATTTTCTGATGATAGCCATTCTGACAGGTGTGAGATGGTACCTCATTGTCATGTTGGTTTGCATCTCTCTGATGATTAGTGACTTTGAGCATGTTTTCATATGTCTCTTAGCCTTCTGTATGTCCTCTTTCAAATTTAGGTCCATTGCCCATTTTTTGGTTGGGTTGTTTATCTTCCTTTTGTTAAGTTATATGAGTTGCCTGTAAATGTTAGAGATTAAACCTTTAACAGAGAAATCATTGGCAAATATGTTCTCCCATACAGTGGGCTTTATTATTGTTTTGTTGATGAATTCTTTTGCTGTGAAGAAGATTTTTATTTTGATATAGTCCCATTTGTTTACTTTCCCTTTAGTTTCAATTCTCTAGGAGCTGTGTCAGTGAAGAACTTCTTTTGGCATATGTCTGAGATTTTGCTAACTGTGGATTCCTCTAATATTTTTATGGTTTCCCATCTTACATTTAAGTCCTTTATTCATTTTGATTTTATTTTTTGTGTATGGTGCAAGTTGGTGATTCAGATTCATTTTTTGCATGTGACTGATCAAATTTCCCAGCACCATTTATTAAAGAGACTGTCTTAACTCCATTGTATGTTCTTGCCTACTTTGTCAAATATTAATTGAGCTTATTGGTTCAGGTTGATTTCTGGATTCTCTATTCTATTCCATCTAATATAATAAAAGAGTAATATGCAAATTAACCCTCACTCTGTTACACCTAAGCCACGCCCACAACCCAAGCCATACCCACCAGCCAATCAGAGCAATGGTATGCAAATTAACCCAGCCAAGATGGCATGGCGGCCAGCAGCCACGGAGCTAGAGCAAACAGGAGGCCAGCTATGGAAGAAACTGCCTGCCTAGGGGCCCAAAACCTGAAGGGGATGTGGCCATCCTGAAAATGGCCCTCAGCTCCTCGCCCAGGCTGGCCAGGAACCCCAGTAGTAACCCAAACCCTGAAGAGGCTGTGGCCAACCTGAAAATGGCCCTCAGCTCCTTGCCCAGGCTGGCCACACCCCCATGGAGTGAGGGTCCCCACTGAGGGGCTTGGCCAGCTTGCAAACAGCCATCAGCCCCTCACCCAGGCATGTCAGCAGGTGGGCATCAACGGCAGGGTCCTAGACTGCGAGAGAGGGCAGAGGCTGGGCTGAGGAACACCCCCACCCCCCAAGTGCAGAAACTTTTGTGCACCGGGCCCCTAGTTGGTTTATATTTCTGTTCTTATGCCAGTACCAGGAAGTTTTGAGAACAGTGACTTTGTAATACAGCTTGATATCTGGGATTGAGATCCCTCCTACTTTGTTCTTTCTCCGGATCGCAGCAGCTATTCGTTTTTTGTGTGTGTTTTTTTTTTGTTTGTTTGTTTGTTTGTTTTATCCCAGATGAATTTTTGGAGAGTTCTTTCTAGATCTGTGAAATATGCTGTTGGTATTTTAATGGGGAGTGCATTGAATCTATAGATTACTTTGGGTAGTATGACCATTTTGATGATGTTAATTCTACCAATCCATGAGCATGGTATGTTCTTTCATCATTTATGTCTTCCTCTATCTCTTTTTTCAATGTTCTATAGTTTTCTGGGTAGAAGTCTTTTACCTCCTTTGTTAAGTTTATTCCTAGGTATCTTAATTTTTTTGGTGCAATGGTAAATGGGATTTTTTAAAAAAATTTCTCTTTCTGTAAGATTTCTTGGTGTTTTGCCAAATTCATTTATTAGGTCTAATTTGGTAAATATAAAGACCTTGCATTTATGCCAATGCATTATGGCTATCATCAACAAATCAACAAATACTAAATGTTGGGGAGGATGCAGAGAAAAAGGAATCCTCATTCACTGCTGGTGGGAATGCAAACTGGTGCAGCCAGTGTAGAGAATAGTATGGAATTTCCTCAAAAAACTAAAAATGGAACTTCCATTTGAGCCAGTGATCCCACTTTTAGGAATATATCCCAAGAAACCAGAAACACCAATCAGAAAGGATATATGCATCCCTATGTTCATAGCAGCACAATTTACAACAGCTAAGATTTGGAATCAGCCTAAGTGCCCATCAGCAGATGAATTGATTATAAAACTTTGGCACATCTACATAATGGAATACTATGCTACTGTAAAAAGGAAGGAACTCTTACCATTTGCAACAGCATGGATGGAGCTGGAGAGCATTATGCTAAGTGAAATAAGTCAGTCAGAGAAAGATACATATCACATGCTCTCACTCATTTGTGGATTATAATGAACAACATAAACCAATGAACAAAAACAGATGTAGAGACAGAGAAGCACCAAACAGATATTCAAAACTCAGAGGGAAGGTAGGGGAGGGTGGGGATGAGGGGAAGAGATCAACCAAAGGACTTGTATGCATGCATATAAGCAGAAGCGATGGATGTGGACAATAGGGGGTGAGGGCAGGATTGGGGGGATAAGAATACATTTGTTATATCTTAATCAATAAAGGGGGGAAAAGCTAAGGTTGCATGCAAATAGATGACAGAACTATGCTTCAGTCTCATCCTTCTGCCTCTGCCCTACTTGGCAAAAATGTATGTCTACTGCCACTATAGATGGATATCATTTAATTGCTTTTTCTACATCTTTGTCTGTAACAGTAGGATAAGACAAAGGTTAAAAGAAGTTTTGTGTCTTACTTAAAGTGACTGAGTATCTCCTTTGGATCTGAAACTAACACACATGAGTTTCTGCCTAATGTAAATAAGTGCTTCATCTCTCCTTTTTCTTCTCATTACTTTCATTAAAAAATTCCCCTAGCCCTGACTGGTTTGGCTCAGTGGATGAATGTTGGCCTGCAGACCAAAGGGTCCTGGGTTTCATTCTGGTCAAGGGCATATACCTTGGTTGCAGGCTTCTCCCCCACCTGGGCTCTGGTCTGGGCTCGTGCTGGAGGCAACCAATTGATATGTTTCTCTCACATCAGTGTTTCTCTGTCTTTCCCTCTCTCTTCCACTCTCCATAAAAATCAATGGGAAGCCCTATCCAGTTTGGTTTAGCGGATAGAGCATCAGCTTGTGTACTCAAGGGTCCCAGGTTCGATTCTGGCCAAGGGCATGTATTTTTGTTGCATGCACCTCCCCAGTGGGGAGTGTGCAGGAGGCAGCTGATCGATGTATCTCTCTCATCGATGTTTCAAACTCTCTATCCCTCTCCCTCCTTCACTGTAAAAAATCAATAAAATATATTTTTAAAAAATCAATGGGAAAATAACAACCTGTGAGGATTTAAAAAAAAATTCCCATACACAACGAAGAACCACAGTAATGTGTCAAAGTTTCTTTCTCCATTACTGGTGCCATCCTGGTGGAAAATAATGTGCTATTAATGTGTTGATAAGCAGGAGATAAGATTAAAACCACATAACTAGGCATTTCTCTACTGCTCTCTGGCAGTAATGCTATCAATATGCCCCTTCTTTGATTGGGATAATGGAATGCTACATTTTGAGAATGGTGGTGGCAGTGGTTACTGATCAGGAAAAGCGATCAAAATCTACATGACCCTGGAAATCACCACATAGTGTAATATGCTAATTAGATGAGACATCCTTCCAGGCAACCTTCTGGATGAAGCTGGGGCTGCGAGGGAAGCCCAGGTCCCAGGTGCCAAAGAAAACCCAGTGCCAGCAGCCAGGGGCAGGAAGGCCTACTCTTGCATGAATTTCATGCATAGGGCCTCTAGTATATATATATAATTTCAGAGAGGTAGGAAGAGGGATAGACAGATAGAAACATCTATGATGAGAGAAAATCACTGATTGGCTGGGGATTGAACCCTCAGCCTGGACATGTGCCCTGACTCGAATCAAAAACCTGGGACCCTGCAGTGCATATTCAAATGAACCTTCAAGTGTGCTTTCTTACATCTAGAAGTGGTTCTTTATGGTCCAGTGGTGTACAAACCCTTGATTCAGCCTTGATTCTGGTCTCTAGAAGGATATCCCTTTATCATTGTCCTCTGAGGTCTTTGTCTTCATTGTTTGGATTTTTTTATTCCATTTATCTTGTTCAGCACTAGGGTGGGGTAGAAGTTTCAAGAGAAAGATCAGGATGCCTTGGACAACCACAGACAGCCAACAAAACCCAATTTCTTCTCTCATACCTGGTATACCAATCAAATTCAAACAGTCCAATTGAAAATGTTCAAAATACAGGAAAACATATTTCACCAAAAGCCACATACTAAGAACAAATAAGATATTCAATATTATTATTTATTAGGAAAATGTAATTAAAACATAATGAACTATCACTACATATCGATAAGTATAACTAAAACAGAATATAGTGACAACATCAAATGCTGGCAAGGCTGCAGAGAAACTTAGCCATACGTTGCTGGTGAAATATAAAATGATATAGATACTCTGAAGAACAAATCAGGAAGTTATTACAGAGTAAGCCTGTGCACACATGCAGTCTGCAAACTGCACACTTGGGCATTTCCCCCAGAGTATACGAATACATATGTTCAAACAAAAAGCCTGTATATAAATATTTATGGTACTTTATTCCTAACAGTACCAAACCAGAAACCTCCCAAGTGACTTTCAATGGGTGAATGGTTGAATAAACTGTTGTATATGCATAAATTATAATGACACTGTGCAGTACAAGGAACAAACTAGTGATACATGCAACAACATATATTAATCTCCAAATAATTATGCTGAGAACAAATAGCTAACACTTAAAGGTTACTTATTCCATTCATTATTCCATTCATATCACATTATTGAAACGAAGAACACACAGTCAACATAGTCATTGCCAGAGGTTATGGGACTGGGGGCAGGGGGGTGGGTGATGGGTGGTGGGGAGAAGAGAGATGAGGAGGAGACATGTGAATCTGATTATGAAAGAGTAACAAGAATGGTCTTGGGTAACAGCGTAGTGAAGAACTGGGGGCAGGGGGTAGGGACTGGCAGAGAGAGGGGAAAGGAGCAGAAATGGGAGATAACTGTAATACTATCAACAATAAAAATATTT
This sequence comes from Murina feae, assembly GCA_004026665.1. Lineage (NCBI taxonomy): Eukaryota > Metazoa > Chordata > Mammalia > Chiroptera > Vespertilionidae > Murina > Murina feae. Next base: position 33,755 of record PVJC01007179.1, read on the forward strand.
TTTAAAAAGAGCAACAGGAGCAATCCTTGTTTTGTTAGAATTTTTCTGTGTTTGTACTGGCAATATCCTTCTTATAATATTGTACTATTATTTTGTAAGAAGTAACCATTGAAGAATCTGGGTAAAGTGTACATGGAACATCTCTGTGTTATTTTTCACAACTGCATGTGAATCTGCAATTTGCTAAAACTTAAATTATTGTGCTTATCAAAAAAATATTTGTCTAAATTGTCAAAATTTTATTCAGGTATAACCAAAGCACTAACATATTTCTTAGTATTAAAATTACTGATTAGTAAAGGAGGTATTCCCTATTTAATCCCTCTGTGTTTACCTTTTAGAAACTTACTTGTGTATTTTATGGTCATAAAGGCAATACTTTTTAATTGTAAAACAATGTATTACATAGATAATTATAAGGAATAATCCTGTCTATATCAGCCTAATCCTTTTTTCATTCTTTTCTACTGTAATGGTATTGTCTTTTTTCTTGAAATCAAGTTTATCATTTCTCTCATGCTTTGCATTATATCACTTTTCTGCTTTCTCAGTAAACAAGCTATCAATTAACACTTTGCCTTTAAACTTCTGCGTATCTTATTTTCCTTCCATTAGCAATTATATATGCTCAAGTGAGTCTCATTCAAAACACCAAGTCAAAGCAAAAAGCACAGAAATAACCTTCAAAGTCAATTTCCTCTCTGCATTTGATTTTCCCCTTACCAAATTCTATTTACTTCTGAACAATAGTTTCTATCCTTGAATTTCCACAGATGTTTCAATAATTAAAAACATCAATAATCTCAATATTTTCAAAAAAATATACACAAACAGTTATGCCACTTAAAATTTTCATTATCATTAATTGTTTCCCCATTCTCAAGTCAGCAGCAGGCAGACTGTATTTTGTATTTAATGAAAAGGATTTACAATGTGAAGCTAATAACACTTAAACTTTAGGACCCTTCACTTACACTGTAAGGTGCAGTAGCAATGCATTCACATTTTTATTTTTATGCAATTTAAGAAAGTAAGACATTTTTATTGCAAAAGGTTCTAAATTATTTTCATTCACAGTTCCCTTTTGTGGGGTGGCTTAGACATGGCCCCTGGCATTTCTGGGATTCATCAAAGGAGGTGCTGAGGTTTGGCTAGTGGGATATAGTGGTTCACAACTTATTTAAATATATATTTTAAGTCATGTTGTAGGAATGGTTTCCCAGAATATTCCTTCTTCCTTCTGTACCTACACACTAGATATCATGATATGAAATACAGAGTCAGACATATTATTGAAATATAAAAGTGTTCTGTCATCCCCAATCCCAAAATATATGAGGGAGGAAAAAAACGTAAAACTGTGCAAAGCTAGATGCTAACCTTTGGAAAATTCTTTCAGTTATTATATGTGAAAAAATGTTAAGCAGAGCACTTGTTTCTTTCTAAAGCATGGTCAAACCAGAAGTTCTCTTCTTACAAGAATATGTGAAGAAGTGATCATAATGGTATATCCAAACCTTCAGAGAAAAATGTATTTGAGTGGTATGTGGGGCAGTTAACTGTTATAAACTTTGTTATTTTTCTGGATATCTTCAAGTTTGTGGTAGTATATAGACTTTTCCTTAAATTCTATTTTGTAGTGATTTTTCTAATTCTAAACGAGTATTCATTTTCCTATATAATTTTGTGTTTGTTAATGTTATTTTGAACTTTTTAAAAAAACAACAACCAAATTTTAAATATTCAGTTTTCGTACAATCTGAAGTTCTCTTTGTTTATTCCAGTGTTTATTTATACTTCACAGAATGGCCATTCCAACTAGACATCTCTGATCTGAACCTCTGATATGTATGTATTTATGTAGAGCCTTGATGTTTGTATGTTTCTAACAAATAATGCTATAGCCATGTCTGAAAAAAGACTAGGTACAGATCAGTAGCTGTTGAGATGAAGAAAAATACTGGACAATGGGTCATATTAGAGCAGAGATCCACAACCAGGTGAGTATCTCAGCTTGAAGGGCTCAAAAGCAAAGGACAGTGCAACGCAATGCATTTGAAATAAGACATGTTCAGGAATTACGTATATTTAGCTGCCAAAGGACAAAGTAAGTAGGATAAGATGTCAAAATCTGAGAAGATAAGCCAGAAATAAAAATATTCTGAAGTGCCCTAATCGGTTTGGCTCAGTGGATAGAGCATCGGCCTGCGGACTGAAGGGTCCCAGGTTCGATTCCAGTCAAGGGCATGTACCTTGGTTGTGGAAACATCCCCAGTAGGGGGTGTGCAGGAGGCAGCTGATCAATGTTTCTCTCTCACTTATGTTTATAACTCGCTATCTGTCTCCCTTCCCTTACTCTCTGTAAAAACTCAATAAAATATATATTTTTAAAAATTCTGAAGAACAATTCTGCCTCAGGAATAGTAAAAAAAAATAAAACCATTAAATATAGAAAAGATGATAAAATAGCATATTATTAATATTCAGAATATCAGTGAGCCCATTCTGGTCACGTGTAGGGAGGGCAAGTGTATTAGTTTAAGTGATTAGCATCAATGTACTCCCAGAAATGGCTGCACCATTTTGAACTCAAACCAGCTGGCAAATATTCCTCGATACTTGGCATCTTCCATATTTCAGATTATCCCCAATTGACAGACATGTATGCCATTTTCATTTGCATCCTCCATGTGTATTTATGCATCTCTTCATGTGCTCATGACCTTGGCATTTATTTTTATTGTATGAAGCTGTTGCCATTTTTACATTGAAGTTTCTGTCCTTTTATTTCTGGTTTCCATGTGTTGTTGATGAACTCCAGATATTTAATTATTTTTTTCTTAGGCACAGCATATAAATAACCTTGTATCCTGTCACCTATATTCACTTTGCCTATGGTACCTTTCTTTGTACAAAGTCCTCTAATTCATGTGTGTGTGTGTGTGTGTGTGTGTTTAAATAAAAGGGTAGTCTAAAGTAAATGCAGTCAATTTATAGGGTCTTGGGATAAATACTAGATTTCTAAGAATTAGCACTACCATGTCATTCATTTATCTTGATCTAAATTGGGAACACTACTGATATAGTTGATCTGAAAATATTAAGTGGAAAACACCAGAAATAAGTTTTAAGTAGTGTGTTGTCCTGAGTAGCATGATGCAATCTCCTGTCCACTGAGGATGCTAATCATCCCTTTGTCCATCCTATTCACATCATATATGCTGCCCACCTGTTAGTCACTCAGTAGCTGTCTAGGTTATCAGATCCACTGTTGTGGTATCACAGTACTTGTGTACAAATACATCTTAATTTATGTAATGGCCCCAAAGGTATTCATATAACTTTTATTAAAGTATAATGCCATAATTGTTTCAATTTATTACTAGTTAGTCTCTTATTGTGACTAACATAATTTTATCATAGTTATATACAAGATACGTTGGAAACATTTTTCTGCTCACATTGTATAACTTAATAAGTCATGAATCTTGGGAGCATTTTTCTATACATCTTCACTGTATGAGTTTATCCTTATTGTTTTGATAAGTGCACCACACTTTCCATGGCTTTTTACTTCCTGGTATTCTAGTACAGTAATCGCTCTATATTCTCATCAACCTATTAGGTATCTAATCTAATAAAAGAGTAATATTGAAATTGACTGTTTCTCTGGGATGCCTAAGCCACACCCGCCAGCCAATAAGAGCAGCCATATGCAAATTGACCCAGCCAAGATAGAGGCTGGCAGTCACGGAGCTAGAGTAAACAGCAGGCTTCCGTTGTACCAGGAGTAAACTGTCTGCCTAGGCTGGGTGGGCCTCTCTCTGCTCAATGCAACATAGTTGCAATTATAGAAGCCATGGAGCTGAAGCAAACAGGAGGCTTCTGTTGCACCAGCGATAGAGGAAACTGCTTGCCTAGGCTGACTGGGCCTCTACTAAAGCAACATTCTTTCAATTATAGAAGCCTCGAAGCTGAAGCAAACAGGAGGCTTCATTACCTGCGTAGGCCTTGGCTTAAAGCAACAGTGTATCAATTATAGAAGACAAATAAACCCCAGAAACCTGCTTCCAGCCAGCCTTGCTGGGCCATTGGGTTAACGGGAGCTGTGGGCAGCCTGAAAACAGCCCTCAGCCCTGCACCCAGGCTGCCCAGGCACCCCAGTAGGGACTCGAACCATGAAGGGACTGTGGGCAGCCTGAAAACAGCCCTCAGCCCCTCACCCAGACTGGCCACACCCCAATGGGGTAAGGATTCACACTGGGGGTTTTGGCCAGCCTGAAAACAGCCATCATCCCCTCACCCAGGCTGGCCAGGGAGGCAAGCAGGTGGACATGCCCGAGGGGTTCCAGACTGCGAGAAACCACAGGCTGGGCTGAGGGACCTGCCGAGTGCACAAATTTTTGTGCACCAAGTCCCTAGTGACTTTATAAAACCTATGATACACTTTGACAGTAGAGATCTCAAAGATCAGTCAATCTAAAGCAATAAAATGCTTTAAGATATCTCAGCAATATAAAATATAAAATAATGATTCATATTTCTTTCTCATTTTTTTCACCCAGATATTTAACTCATTTAAGCATTGATAACATTTTAAAAGGTATGGAAGCTAAAAATTAAATCAATCTTTTTGTCATGGTATGCATTTATAATTTAAAATTAAGCAATTTCTGTTTCTTTAAGGGAAAGAAATGACAATAAATAGAAGGACAGTACTTTGGCAGATACCTCAGCAGAGAATAAATTTCTGAAGTTACCTAGGGTATAATTGTGTGTGTGTGTGTTGAACAAAAACAAAGTAACCTAGGCTTGCAATTTATTATTAGCAAGCAAACATACATAGCATACCAATAAAGAAGTGTAATAACTCAAGAGAAATGGGAGGCTCATATTTAGTATATATTAACTAGAGGCCCAGTGCACGAAATTCATGCATGGAGTGGAAGTGGGGGTAAGGGTGGTATCCCTCAGCCCAACCTGAACACTTTCCAATCTGGGACCCCTTGAGGGATGTCCACTGGTGGGATGGAGCCTAAACGGGCAGTCAGACACCCCTTTAACAATCCAGAACTGCTGGCTCCTGACCTCTCGCCTGCCGATTGTCCCAACCACTCCCCTGCCAGCCTGATCAATGCCTAACTGCTCCTGTGCTGGCCTGATTGCCCCTAACTGCCCTCCCCTGCCAAGGTGGTCCCCCCAACTGTCTTCCCCTCCACACCTGGGTCCCCCACAACTGCCCTCCCCAGCAGGCCTCGGGCCCTCCCAACTGCCCTTCCCTGCAGGCCTGGGTCCCTCCCAACTGCACTCCCTTGCTGGCCATCTTGTGTGGCCATCTTTGACCACATGGGGACAGCCATCTTATGATGGTCAATTTGCATATTACTCTTTTATTAGATTAGATTAATACTAGTATATTATAGTTAGTGCTGTCTGTTTCAATGATGTTTCTCAGTCACTTTGTAATATGTCATTGTTATGTTGTAAACTAGAAAATTAAGGTTTAGAAAGTTTAAATGATTTGTCTAAAGTTACACAGTAGTTAGAGACAAAACCAGGGTATCACTTAATTAAGGCTCTTTTCATTATACTACAGTGCCTCCAGGTACCTCTGGATGGGCATTGCGAGAGTTTCACTTTCAGGCATGTTAGTACCATTTTCCTTTTTTCTTATTGGAACATCAGAGAAAAGTGCTTATTCAGACAGTTGTTCCAAGTATATTAAACTAGGAATTTATATAATTGCATTAAGTAAAGCTCCATCAGAATTCCTGCATCAGATTTTTATTAACAAAATAGAAAAAAATGTAATCAACATAAAAAATCAAACATTTGGATGTTACATAAGCATATGATATTCTAATCTGACTTCTGATTTAGACTTCATATTTCCCTTCTTAAGAAATAATTAGCTTTCTCATAAACAATTTCAACTGAAGTGTCATATATTATTGTATAATAGAAAATATATAAAGGATAGTAATATCATTAATTTAATTAACTTGTGACATTTGTTTTAGCCCTAGGTATCATTTTACTTTAGAGATTAATACTTGCTTGGCTCTTGTGGCTCAGTAGCAGAGTGTGGGCCTATGAAACAGGACATCATGGTTTGATTTCCAGTCAGGGCACAGGCCTTGATTTCAGATGGATCCCCAGTGCAGGGTGCACAGAAG